>JAMZEH010000037.1:8695000-8982500 GCA_024699665.1 Ostrea denselamellosa | reverse complement strand
CCTCTGAATTATTTAAGATAGGGATTTCAAGTACTGTATAGAGATCCCTTATGGAAAGACCTTACATTTCAAACCATTATTTTTTTTTTACCTTGCATCATGGTTATGTCGTGACCCTATGAATCTAGGTTGAAACCAAATGATGGTGTAATTTTTTTTTAAGAGAATTAAAGATTACAAAAAATCTTAAACTCAAAAAACCTGAACAACAACATGGCCAAAGTTGTCGATGTGGCCCATAGGCTTCTTGTTCTATGTCCTTTGCGATGGAACATTGTTGTGCAATGTTTTTCCCATTTACTAAGCCGAAGTAACACATTAATTTCAAGATAGTGGTAAATTTGTTTGTGAACTGTTTCCCTGACCTATACTTTCTTCAAACTTGAACATTTTCTATAAAAGCTAGCCAATGAAACTAAGTTATAAAATCATGTATTTGTGACGAAATTATTTTGAACCATGTCCTGTAAATCTTTTATTTTCCAGATAAGTCAATCCATAATTTTTTTTTTTATCTGCGAAAATACTTCTGTTATCAATTTTATTTTTTATCATGATCACAATAGTTTGAAACTTGTACCATTTGAAAAGCACATTGAAGCTTTGAAAACTACATTTTTTTAAAGAAAAATACATTTTAAAAAAGACCTTTGCTTTATATTGTTTGGACTGTATAACCTTATTTAAATAAAAATGTATATTGTAGTCCTTGTAGAGGCCAATCGTTTTCTATCATGGACTCCATTCACCACTTCGTATTCACAATTAAAATTGAATTCAAAGTGGTGATTGGAATCTGTTATCTCTACCGTGCATTGACTCAGAATTGTTTAACTGCCAACATTTCACTATACTTTACTGCAATGAAAACCCGACTGCACAATTTAGACACAGCAGTGCATGGCTGTGAAACCTAACATACATATTCTACATGAAGAGGGGCCTACATGGCCGAGTGGTTAGAGAATCGCGCTCAAAAATCACAAGGCCTCTCACCTCTAGTCGGTGCGGGTTCGAATCTCGCTCGTGCCGATATACACAATTATATTACGTCATAATTGGGGGCTGACATATTTTGATCATGTGACCGCACGCCATCACTGTGCTGATATCATTGTAAACAAAGCTAAGCAAGAACTGGTGTTCATCGATATTTTCATCTATTTTCAATATTTGTCTGAGAACACGATGGATAAGAAGAGTCACAGTAAGATTTTAACATATGTTACATTCATAATATTTCGTGGTTTTTACGTTTTAATCTTATTTCTACCATAATTTTAGTTAAATCCGCGATCCGCCTAACTTTCAGTTCCCAGTGTTTTTGCATAATAAATCACGAAGTAAAAAGAAACTCGTAAAGACGACTTGAGACATTACAAATTCATTTCAATATAAAGCAATGTATGAAGTAATAAAATTAGCGATGGATCGTGGAATTTTCAACGGAAGATGTGTTGGATCTGACTATTTGTTATCTTATTATTTTTTTTCCTTCGGATTTTTTTTTTCAATTTCAGCATTTCTGTTGTTGTTTTTGTTGTTAATTTAGATGTCCAATCGTATAATTTGTCCGTAAAACAGCTATATGGATTGAATCTTTATTGCTAGTTATTATTCAATTTTGATAGTGTATTACAACGAGATCCACCGAGTTGGGGGGGGGGGGGGGGGGGGGGGACACAATATCAGGTAGACCCTATCTAATTTTTTTTTTCATTGTAAAAAATCTAGTAGGATTAAGCAGAGATATTACATTCTGTGTATCGGTTTGTTTTTTTGGTTTTTTTTTGTTTTTTAGTTGTTTTGTTTTGTTTTTTTTGTTTGTTTTTTTTCTCTCCATTTTTTCTTGGAATTCAAAACTAATAAATTTCAGAAATATTGGTATTAAAGAGTGCAATCTTTTATTCTAAAAGCAAAAATTGTCAAGAGATGTTCAAATTTTCAGATCCACCACACGATTCAGATACGGGATGGAAGACAAATGACATAAAACATTGGCCCCATCTTGTTTATGAAGATTTAGTAGATTATTTGATAAATTCCAAGGCATATGACGGAAAAGAAATTTTCGTTGATTGTTGCTACAGCCAAAAACAATACAATTTCGCCCTCCACTTCTCTCATACGGCATTTTGTTTATCAGCACAGTAATGGCGGACGTCATCAACGACCCCTGTAGGCAAAGAGCGATAACTCTTTAAACACTTCGGAATATAATTGTGTATATTTGAGAAAGTCTGCCAGTTTACTTTCGGAAGGTCGGTGGTCTCTTCTCAGGTACATTGTATCTGGGTTCTCTCCTCCACCGATAAAAACTGGACGCCACCAGATAACTGAAAAATTGTTGAGTGTGGCGGAAAGCAACAAACAATCAATCAGTCTAAATGAAGATATTCCAAGGCAAGCGTTCATAGTATTGACATGTTGTATCGGTAGAGAACACCTCCTAAGTAACACATAAACAACCATCCAGTACAAAATCAGCACTTCAGACACCTCGCAGGCAAGACACAAGTACAAAATCACCACTTGATACACCTTGGAGGCAAAATACAAGAACAAAATCACCACTTGGTACACCTTGCAGGCAAGATACAAGTATAAAATCACCACTTGGAACACCTCACAGGCAAGATACAAACATAAAATCACCACTTGGAACACCTCACAGGCAAGATAAAAGTATAAAATCACCACTTGGTACACATTGCTGGCAAGATAAAAGTACAAAATCACCACTTGGTACACCTTGCAGGCAAGATACAAACCTTCAAGTACAGCACACTGAACGAGATACAAAATTCCCTCACTACTACGACTTCACTAGTGCAGAGGTCAAAATGTGGCACTTCACTTCAAGTTAGTTACGTTTCTACACAAGTGCAAAATTCTCAAACGGGGATGTGAAACAATGTACAAAAAAATCAGTAAACGTTCAGCACTATGAACACCTTGCAAACCAAATCAACAAGTACAAGATTAGCACTTTGAACATCATGAAAAATACACAAACTACAAAGTAAACCAATCACACTAAAGCCAGGACTTCTAATCACACCATCACAATAACATAAAGATCTGACTTCGGTCGAATTGAAACCGAACTGTTAAGTACAGGATCGCCACTCTGAACACCTCACAAACAAGATACAAACCAAGACAAGTACATAATCATCACTGTGAATGCCTCGCATGCAAGATCCAAACCAAACAAGCAACTACAGCAACACCTCACAGGTAAGATACAAACTAAACCATCATATACTTGATTAGCTCTCTTATATCCCACAGGCAATAAACAAACACAATTATTACGTACAGCAACATCTCATAGACAATACACAAACCAAACCATCAAGTGCAGGATCAGCAAAATTACCAGTCAGAAAGGAATAACACTTCCAAGTGGTAACAAAGAAAAACTTGATAGCTACATGTGATAAACATTGGCTTATTTCAAAACCCAAAATGTGCTAATTCATTCATTTCAACATTATCGATTACCAATTCCAATATATGATGCATATCTATAATTTTTATTTCTAATTTTTTCAATGAGTTGCTTGCAATAGTATATTAAAAAAAAATTTACGCTTTATCAAAAGTGGTTATTTTCTTTTAAAATAACGTGCATTATATTTTGATGTAGGTCTATAATAAGCAAGAACATTTTTGGAATGGCTTCAGAATATTGAGACAAAATCTGTAATACAATTCACTGTCAGCAAAAATGTACAAACTGGTGAATTAAAATAAATTTATTCACCAATGCAAAGACCATGTCTGATGAAAATCAAATGGCAGTGATGATAAAACTTGACAGATGCCCTGAAGATTCTGAACACTTCACTTGCATGCTATGTGTTTTATACTCTTATTATGAAAAATAATTCACTTGAAATAAATAGTTTCAAAAATATCATAATAAGATATTGCATTATTATTTGCATTATTTTTTTTTATAATGCCCGTTTAACAATATGCAAATAATCTTAGACAATGAACGTAAAATTTTGTAAACTCTAATGCCATTACTTTAATTGTGCAAAGTCTAATGCCGTTCTTTGGCAATATTACATACATGGCTTGATTAACTTTTTTAAAATGGTCTATATTGCATATATTTCAAATGTTTGATATATACGTACATACCACACAAAGCTACCTGTTAATGATTATCACACATACTACATACAGCTTAATTAAATTTAAACTGACATTCATATAAAACATTGACTCTTGAAGAGAAAGTATCAGCAAACTACCCGGATAATGTCACTCATCTAAAGATGACAAGCTGGTGGCCATGCACCACAAGAAATTCAGTCTTTGTCTCCAGGTATATGTCAATTAGGTCTCGCGTCTCCCAGTGAAGAGATTGATGAAACATCTGCTTAAGATCACAGTATATTTCTTGCTTAAAACTTTCAGCCAAGAACTAATCCTATTCCAAATCTATATTGGCTTTTCTGAATATTGGCAAAATTGGCTGTCCCACTTAGCTGCAGAGTAAATGGTAAAGGCATCAGTTTCTTTTCTAACACAGCTTCAACAGTCCAATTTGAATCTACAGAACCTGGAAAACAAAACAAAAATTTTATCTGATATTAAGACAATGAATCTGCAATAATCTTGAACTCTGAACTCTCTTTTACTTAAATGCCAATCAATTTCTGCAATTCATTTGTCTAATGGTCCTAAAAATCATCCTCTGAAGAATATGCAGCTATTACTATTCTTGAGTTGTGTTTCATGATGGAATTTTCTCCAAGAATATGTTGACATGAGCTTCATCATAATTTTGACTCTCAACAAATTCAACAACAAAGACTGTAATATATATTAATGTTAACATGTATCAAGAAAACAACGAAACTTACACCTAGATAAAATAAATACAATTTTACTGTTACATGTTTGCTTTCTCTGAAAATGTTACACCTGTGTGACTAACCTTTAAACATTGCGTTGCCACCTGGTATTTCCAGCTGGTAACAGCCTTTGCCCACGCTCTCCTGTGTCATAAGACTGGACTCCACTTCCGCTCCAATGTGTAATTGTTCATTTACTTTGTGATAGTAGCAACAATGTGCTGCAACTGCTGATGGGCAAATGTTGGCAGTGAATTGCCAGTTTTCACCTGAAAGCATACATTACAACAGCATGTTCTAAACAGTCTAAGTAATGATGCACTAAAATAATACACAAGACACTATCAAAACCACAATACTGAATTTTGGCCTCATTTGAAAAGTAAACTATAGTTTTTCAAATATTTCCATCCACAGTTGCCTCCAGGTATAACGAGATGTACAGGACATCATTTTATTTTTCGTTATAACCGATACTCCTTATATCTGAGGTCGACATTTTCCAAGCTGACATGTGATCAGGTTTTTAAAAACATATGAAATAACATTTATAGACAAGTCATTATGAAATAAATAGAATTTATTTAAACTTTGTTCAAAAATAACATATTTACACCAAACGAAATTTATGTACAATTGCACTCGTGTGCATATTTTATGAAATACATTGAATAAACGGTTGGATGTTAATTTGACACAAGCACATCAGAATTTTACTTCAATAGAAGCAAAAAATTGTGGTGATAGAGAGTTGATTTTCATTACGTTTTGGTAGTTTTCAATAATGTTAATCAGATTTTGTAAAATTCAAAATGTAGAGTCATCAGTGTCTGTTTTTTGCATGAAAAGTTTTGTAATAGTGCCACAATATTTAGCTCATCTTTTGTTGAAATTTCTGGACTTTCTGACACATCGATATTGTCACCACCTTTGTCGTCTTTGTCCGTTTCAATCTCGTCATCATCTTCAAATTCACCCCAAATTTTATCAATAATATGATCATGTCTCAGTCGAAATGACCAATGAATCTATGCCGACATAATCTTTGCTTTTTTTTTTTTTCGCCTGAACATATTTCACCTTTGAATGATAGAGTTTTGTTTGGCTAGAGCTTATAAAACAAACCATTTCATCGGCACTGAAAATGTTTCGTGGCTCATAATCATTGATTAAATTTGGTAATTTTCCCATCCATTTCAAACTATATGTTTTATAAACTATATTTCGCTGTTGTTTGAATCTCTTGATAAATCCATTTGATGCCTTTAAATTTTCATAATTTAATTTCTTTGCAAGAATGTCTGCCTTTGAAAGCAGAAAATTCTCACTTCTTGCTTTCATAAACCACAAAGCCTTTTCAACATCTGTAAATTCACCAGAACGGAATCGTTTTCTGCTTGGCCAAAACCCTCCAAATTGTAATTTTCTAAAACCACATTTCTGTTTTTCAAAATCGTACTAAATATACTTGAAGCTATTCCATAGTCCTTTGCAATTTCCATTTTTGTTTTTAATTCCTTTTCAACTACGTTAATTATTTCTACTTTTGTTTCTAAAGAAATAACCTTCCTTTTCTTTGAAGCCATGACTGAAATGAACATTGCAAAAAAACAACTCATCATTATTTGAACACATTTAACCCACTGTCATGTGTATACATACCTGTGAACATTATATGACCGTACTTTAGTTACCTGAGACTAGCAGGTGCAATAAAGCATGCAATGAGTACCTTGTTATATCCGATAGCGCTTACTTCTAACTGGCACAAACTTTTGCCTCATCATATGCGGCGTCTCGTTATAAGCGATCTCGCTATATGCAGATTTTTTAGATAGGAAATATTAAAGAATTAATTTTGGTCCAAAAAATCATCTCATTGTAAGTGGTACTTCGTAATATCCAAGCTCGTTATACCTGGAGGCCACTGTATGTCATTGACAAATACTATCTTTAGATTTCCTAAACAATGTCGTAATGACTTAAGAAATGATGCTTTGTGATTATTCATGTACCTGTTCAAATGTTCCTCACCTGTAATTTTAGAGGCTACAGATAAAACAGCAATTTCTCCTCCAGGAACTCTAGGTCCCCTCTGATACACTAATTCTGCTCCTAATGCAATGCTCGGAGTCACTTTTTGTAGGTAATGTCCCACCATGACACCTAGAAAAAGTACCAATATATAGTTCACCAATCTGATGAATTTTCTTTCAACATTTCAGTCACTTTAAACTAGTAGGTTATGAAACTAAATACACAAAATCATCCGTGTCTCATCAGCATCTTCAAACTCCTACTTATAAATGTTGACTACATCAACCAAAACAATTATAATTTTACATGCTTGTCAAATGGGTCCAAAGAAATATTACAATGATTACAGTCTGTATTTTTCAGAACTCAGATATTTTTATCTCTAATTCCCTGCACCTACTCACCTGTTTTATTCATTATATCGATATTTCCTAAGGT
Organism: Ostrea denselamellosa; assembly: GCA_024699665.1. NCBI lineage: Eukaryota > Metazoa > Mollusca > Bivalvia > Ostreida > Ostreidae > Ostrea > Ostrea denselamellosa. Next base: position 8,975,151 of record JAMZEH010000037.1, on the reverse strand, counting down.
CACAGTGGAGGTGAAATCATCACCTAGGTAGTCTACTGAACCCTGACCCATAAGTTTTCCTTCTTGTACCTATAAGTAATATAATTGATGGATTGTATATTGTTTACATCCCACATGAGATTTTTTCATTCATGTAATATAAAATCATTTACACAAATGCTAAAAAAAAATATACAATATGTTACATCTTTCTATCGTCAGTTTTGTGTTTTTTTTAAGTTAATGCTTACCGTTGACTGAAGCTTGGCTCTAATTTTCTTAGTAAATGCATGTATGATATGGGCATTTAAATTCAAGGATGGATCGATGTCTCCCATCAACACTGGGTATGCCTGAAAATAAATTGTTTTAAGCTACTGTTTAGCATTGGATATACATTGAGACATTGTATATAATCTGCTGTGTCTCCTTCTTCACAAATAGCTACAGAGCCTGTTTCTGCTATACTGTGCTGCGATTCCAATTAAATTGTATGAAATTCCTTTGTTTAGAAATATATTTTGGGTTCCTACTTTCAATGCTGAAAAAATAATAAACTTTTAATGGAAAATATGCAGAATTCTAAAACGAGAGTTCATTCTTTCTTCAGGAGGAAATTATGTGCAGTATTTAAGACTAAGATTTATACAGCCAACATAAGTCCCAACTATCAGAGTGATTAACTTTACTACTATAGAAATTTCAGTAACAAATCTAGGACATTTCAAAAACATCAAAATTATTGTAACTTTAATGCAAAGATATCTTCAGAAATATTCTCACTGTCTTGACAAACTGTTCTACAATTGAACATGTTTCCAAAAATCAAAACGAGTAAGCCTGAAATCAAACCAGAACAACCCAATTGGTTTCATATTTTTGCAAACCAGAACAACCCAATTGGTTTCATAATTCTGGGGGAGTTTTTACAAACAAATTGGGGAAAAAATCAGCCTATTTTGTATTAGGAATGGGCCTTATATCAGCCTCTAAGGAGATATTGATAAATCCCCATACTAAAACTTTGTGATAATATCTATGCTCAACACATCTTTCAAGTACTATACAAGTATCAAAGCTATATACAGCTTACTCCACCTATACTGAAATTGCTTATTTTGAAATAAAAATAAATCCCCAGTCTTTCTTTGCATTAAAATAAAATTGAATATTGAAATGAGATAATTGGAAATATTGCTTATTTTGAAGCCACTAATCAGTCCACTGAGGTGATAATGAGTTGCTTTCATAATGGTTATACTGAAGTATAGTGATTGTAATTACTGACTGCCTGGTTGATATATTCAATGGTGTAAATTGATAAGTTCTCATCTTGAGTGTTTTTATATTGTACACTATACATGTACAGCAATTACAAAATAAAATTCATTCACTGTTAAATTGTCCATTTTTATGGACATATTGTGGCAGTACAGGTAAAATGGGAACTCCATAGAAAAAAAACCATCATCTTTGGACACTAAATATGAACTAGTGATGGCCAATGGTAAAAAGGCCAAATCTATATCTGAATTAGCTAAGGATTTTGGAATTAATTCTAGCATGCTTACAATGATTTACAAACAGCGTTCTGCAGTTATTGAAGTCTTTGAATCCGGCGATTTTTCACCTAAACTAAAAAGAATGAGATTAGGAAATTATACCAAGGTTGAAGACTGCCTTTTTAAATGGTTTACAAATGCAAGATCTTCAAACATAGCCATTTCTGGCAAAATCCTTGCCGAGAAATCTGAAGAATTCGCAAAATATCTAGATATTTCTGATTTCAAATGTTCATCTGGATTTATACATCGCTACAAAAAACGATGCGGAATAACACACAAATCAGTGTGTTTTGAAAGCGTTGATAGAAATTTGACAACTGGATAAAAAACAAATTGCCCAGTTTAATAGCAGAATATGAAGCTAAGGACATATTCAACACAGATGAGACAGGTTTATTTTACAAGTGCGAGCCAGCAAAATCCCTTCATCTAAAGGGCTAGCAATGTCACAAGGGAAAATGAAGTAAAGAAAGAATTTCAGTGTTGGTAGGAGCAAATATGGATGGTTTGGAAAAACTAAAACCGCTGGTCATTGGTAGATTTCAAAAGCCCCGAAGTTTAAAAAATATCAAAAGTCTGTTCATTATTACACTAATTCAAGTGCTTGGATGAATATTGAAATATTCAAAGATTGAGTCCGTCTTCTGGATAAAAAATTCAAAAAGGAACGTAGAAAAATCTTTTATTTATTGATAACTGTCCAGCTCCACTGAAAATTGAAAACCTGCAATCAATCATGTTGATATTTTCCCCCCCAAATGTGACCTCATTACTCCAGCCAATGGATCAAGGCATAACAATACCTTAAAGGTGTATTACAGGAAGCTTCTTATTGCTGAAAAAATAAAACGTTTAGATGAAAATTCTGACTTTAACATTAACATTAAAAATGCCATTGACTGGCTTTATAAATCATGACATATAATATCTTCACAGTGTGTCGAGAATTGTTTTCGCAAGGCCAGACTCTCCATGAATTCCCAAACTTCTGACCAACAGACATCGGACGATGATGATGAAGACTTCATAGACGACATGCCACTTGTAGAATTGAGTGAACTTCTTAAAAAAAGTGTCTCTGAATTACTGATAGTAGATTACATTAACACTGATGAAAAAATCATTTCCAGGGAGGAAATCACTAACAAAATTATCGTTCAAGCATACCACGAGCAAATTCACAAAAAAGTGATGACGAAAGTGTGGATATCCCAATGAAAGAAGATGTCACTGACAAACAAACTCAAAAATACATGAGTAAACTTAAAACAAATGTGCAGAAAGAAAAGCAACATAAATGACAAAATATTTGCAAACCTTCAGGAAATTCAACTTTTTATTGATAATGAAGGCTACAAAAAGGAACAGACAAAACAACTGATTTTCTCAAATAAACTGTGAAGAAAAGATATCCCATGTACATGTAACTTGTTTCTGCAACAGACAAACAATGATCAAATTGATTTGTTCGGGTTTGTTTTTCTGTTTTTAGATCAGTATTGGAATTTAAAACATGGCGGCTTCACTTCAGTGGATTTCGGTTATTTTGAATTACGGATATATTGAAATAATATGCATGGTTTCCTGAATTTCAATATATCCAGAGTAGGCTGTATATACTTCACACATTTCGGAAAGCACAAGTTATATTAATATCACCTGATATTTATCAGACATTCTATGCATATAATACCTAAAAACTATACCAATTTCAACAAAAAAATTTCCAGAGATTTCATGTGATTGAAAATGCTAAACAACTTCTGCTCTTGACAAGGGCAGTCATAAACTGTGTGTATACTTTCAAGACCTACCTCTGAGGGGCTAAACTGTTTGGTTCCTATGTAAGTAGCTCCAAACTTATATCCAGAGTCTTGTGGAGACACCTGCGACATTGTGAGAGTGTGACTGATTTGAAAGTGACTGCTCAACCCTTTGGACACCAAGAATCTTCCTCCCTCAAAAGTCGGGGGGAAGAGCTCTACAAGAAAAATATCATTAATGTTGTTAAACTTTACTCCAAGTATTTACTATTTAATTAATCATAAATGATTTTTATGGATAAAAACAGTGATTAATTGAGCCTTTTTATATAGAAGATCCTATATTTATTCTTTCTGTTGGAAATGTATAAATGTTTTAAGTAACAATGATACCTTATCATGAATAAAAGGGATATCATTCTATCATTGTTTATCTTTACAAAACATATATCAATTTGAAGATATAGTCTTTTGGCTGACAGTGAACCCCCAAAACAGCTCATGTACAAAAAAGACCTAAAATTGCACATGGAAAACTCCAATCGATTTCCAATCTTTGTAATGATCTTCTAACCCAATGACATCACCTACTTTTCATACAGGGTTAGCAAAATTGCTTTTTAAAATTAATGGTATATCTGAGGTTGGTGAAAATTTCATAGGCAAGTGCTTTGATATAATTATTGCAAACACTTAATTTCCATTTAGAACTGGAGTTCTAACAGGCTTCCATGCAATGAATACACTTTGAAAGTCAGCTGATCAAAGGATGATAAGCCTCATCTCATTTTAAGTAGTATATAAAATCAATTGCAATAGCCCATTTTCGAGTTACCATATTCCGCTGGTATTTTAACATTTACTTTGTACTTAAGTCACTTGATTTTTGTAAAACTGAGGGGTGCATTACTTTCAGTAAATTTGTTTTTTGTTAGAAACGAGTTTGTCTGTTGCAAAATGCCAAGTTCTGTTGTGTTGTGGAAGAATGTACGTCAGATATGAGGGAGAAGGCGAGATATGGATTCATGACTGATGTGAAATTCTTTCCATTTCTCACATCTGAACACCCCAAACTCTGCAGAAAATGACATGAAGTGTTAAGGCAACGTGACTACAACCGGGCACATCATGAAAGATTATGCTCTTGACATTTTGTAGATTGTGAACCAACACCACATCATCTTTGCCCAAAGCTTTTTCAGTATTACAACTACAAATTTTTGCAGGGAACCTGGGGAGCATCATCTATCTAGAAAAGATTAATCAATCACCAGACTGATGATGCCATTGAAATTGGAGATATGCCTTTCCTTCATACACTTAAATTCAATTCTGCTGCAAGTTGACAGTCTTAACACGTTATCTTTGCAATAAAAGTGACATGTAACTCCTCAATCCAGTAAAAATCGCTTTAATTTTGGTATTATCAAACTTCAGAAATTCATGTTGAAAACTGGATGTTGATGTGACCACTTTGAGTACAAAGTAAATGCTAGAATCATGCCGGAATACGGTAACTCGAAAATGGACTATTTGCACTATTGTTTCTTATATAAGTACCACTTAGTATGTCTAATGCTAGATGAATACTAGGCACTTATATAGGCAAGGAGAATGACATTATAAATTCAGTAACTTTCCCACTTAAAAGAAGCTGAAAATTTGATGTCAAAACTGCATGACCAGGCTCTGTAAGCAACATGTAACCTACGGGTTCCAACTACCTGAGCAAAATGTAGATGATTCCTTTTAATCAAAACTACATGTATATGAGCACATATGTTCACTCCTTGTTTACTTTTATTTTTGAAATATAACAATTTCAGCACACACTGCTTTCCAGGTCTTTGCACACACAATTTTCCTTCTTTGCAATAATTATCACATAAAACTGGCATACCTCTTTTATATTTGTTACGTTCTGCATCAGTGTTTGACCTAGTCCACATGTATGACACTAATAAGATGCCTTGCAGCTTCCCAGAGAAGTCATATCATACTTATTAGTCTAATACTACCTCAATTATCCCTACATTGAAATTCATATATTTATCATTGATATTTCAGTGAATCATTTCACCCCTAACTAAAATGCACTGGCCTCTCCACCATGTTCACATTGCTCAAATATGTGCATTAGATGGATAACATGCACATACCAAAGGACATTCTGTACAGCTAGCTTTCTGCAGGCAAAGACTTGTTAATCAAATCCAGCTATATTACAAAAATGTCTGAAAGCATGATCTCAAAGCTCTGGACAATCCTAGCAGCTGATCATGACTTATGGCACTGTAGGATCTGGAAACAGCTTCAGACAGGAGAAGAGAAGTTCCAGATCTCTGCTGAGTATGAGGTCACATAACTGTTTGAAGAATTTTCAAAAGAAGTTTTAGAAATATCATATACTTTTCCCCAATTGGAATAAGGCTGTATAATAGGCCCCTAAAGACCCTTAAAAAACTTGTAGCTGGTTGTCAAATACAGTGTGAGATATGGCTTTGGGTGGACTGTTTATGGTCTTGCAAAAGTACGACAGGGAGTTCCTAAATTCAGCGAGTCACTAAATATGTACAGATTTTAAAACTTTGCCCAAGTGTCCTTCAAGTATTTTACTCCATCAAATGATTCAACCTACCAAACTTGACTCAAAGGTGTTTGAAATATACTGACTTTAACATAATCTATTGTAATTATAGATATATACAATGTTTATGATGCAAACATAGGAAATATCTTAAATATGCCAAGATATTTCACCATTTGACCTTGGATACACCACTAAAATTCTAACCTTTACACTTTCGGTGCATCTCTTCAAATGTCCCTGGGTTGGTGCTAGTTTCTTCTTTGACGTCATTTGGAGGTTTCACTTCTGGTACAACAACCGGTGGTGGCGGTGTCAAATTGGAAGGTTGTGAAGGAGTTACAGGTACTGAATGTGATGGCGGCTCTACATTGGATGGCGCAAGAGGAGTATGGGTAGATGATGAATTCCCCATTTTTCAAATAATGCCTTACTATTGCCCCTGAGTAGTTTAAGTTAAATAAAGACTATCACTGCATTATGTAAGAAGAGTCGATGATATTATCTCGTGGTCGCGGCCATGTGTAATGGGTAACTACCGGCGTGCGCTCGTGCAACTTCCTGTTTGTAAAATCAATTCGTACACTACTTAATTCCGAAGCTCCGAAAAATGGTGAATATTGTGTCATTTTGTCTTCTTTTTTTTTTTATTTTTTTTTTTTTTTTTTTTTTTATTTATTTATTTTTTTTTTTTTTTTTTTTGTCTTTTTGTCATTTTGTCTTTTTTTTTATTTCTTTTTTTTTTTTTTATTTTTTTTTTTTTTGTGATTTATTTTTAATAAGTTTTTGTAGACACACGATTCGTGTACAGAGGCGTATTCAGAAATTTTGAAATGATAGTACATGGCATTGCCAAAATAGTTTGCTAACAAAACTGTGGAGGGCGTTTAACCCTTGTATAAGTTCGATTAAAACTACGCACACTATACTACATTTATTATCCCTGGTCTGTGATTGGGAAATATTCTATCTGACAGGATACGTGAGTTGTCATGTAGGTCCCTTGCAGTTGGGGAACAGGAATTAAGAACATACTACATGGACTGATTTTTAATAAAGGTTCACCTCTTCGAATACAGTAAACTCTAAAACTAATATGCACAATCATTATGATCAGACGATTATTCAGGGCAACATTATGAATTTTTAATCAGGCACGTAAAATCAGAAGAGTCCACCTCCCTTTTTAAACCGCCCTCCCCACTATATTTTTAATAGTAGTAAATGAAGAGAATGTGAGCTTGAACGTTAGGAATGAACCTATGTAACGAAGAATGAATTATGCCTGGTTGACTACTTATTCATTCTACTTGAAATGTATATTTTTAGACAAATACCGCAATACCAAATTTGGAAGGGTGCTTGCTTTGGCGGTTTTCAAAAGCTTTTTTGGTACATCCATACAGAAATGAAAACCGATCGTTTGAATGTTAGAGTAGATCATTTGTTCTACAATGTTATCAAGAAAATATATGCAGTAAGCACATCTTGTTTCGAATTAAGAATAGTGCGACTGGCTTTTTTTAAAAGTTCAACTTGGAGTTAAATAAGGAGATATCTTTAGTCCTAATCTAGTTAGAAGTTTTATTAATGATATTCCAAAACTGTTAGGAAATTTCCCTTACTTTATTTCGTTGAACAACAATACAACAGATTGTTCAATGCAGATGACATAAAATTCTGTTAGCTTCAACATCGGAAGGTCTCCAAGCAAAACTCAATATTCTAGCAAAAAATTTGAAATGACTGGTGCCTCATTGTGAACTCAAATAAAACGTAAATTCTGAAATTCAACAAGCTGGAAGACGTATTCGCTTCAAGTTCATGTACATGCAACACGAACTGGACTGTGTACAATATAAAGGAGTATATATTAATGCTTGTGTTTTCCCTTAAAAAAAAAAGTCTGAAGCTTCCTTTAAGTTGTAGAAAGACTTTCCATCCATGAATCCTAGCTAGTATAACAACTAGTATGTATGTATTTGACCCCATCCCATATTAAACCTATATCATGTTGTAACGTAGTGAAACCTGGGGTACATTAAACCCTTTTGTAGCTAGGTTTAGGAATGAGTTAATTGTGTATTGTTTAATGTCCCTCTCGAGAAGTTTTCACTCATACTGAGACGTAACCATTGCCGGTAAAGTTTAGGCCTATGTTTGGTTCTTACAGTCTTTAAAGTAAGGAGGCGTCTTATATCGTGCTACACCCGCTGTAATACGGGGACTCAATTTTGCGTTCTGATCCGAAGGACCGCCCTATTAAGTCGCCTCTCAAGCAAAACGTACTGAGGACCAATTCTAATCCGAATCCTCACGGGATTTAGAAATAGGGAACATAAAACTATATTGGTAAAAAAAAAACTTCACATCAAATTTGTAAATTCATTTTGCTGTACAAAGAAGTCATCTAACTTTTCTGTTTTGTCGAAGTTGGGTAGACCTTTCCACGTTGGTGTTAACTCGAGATAGACAGTCATTGGCTTCGACTAGAAAAATTGGAAACATTTCCATTGTTACATACGATTATACAAGACGCTTATATACAGTCTGGGATATTACATGAAACTCATACGCTTTCCTGGTATAAATCACTTCAATAGATTTTGAAGAATTTTCCTGCTAATATTGACGGGTACATTACAAAAATGTCAATCAGTTCTTAAAATGAACTACATCCAATTCTGGAAAAACCAAGTTAGTTGATTGAAAACTGCTAGTCACTTGCGCACATACACATTTTTAAAACGAATTAGTTATTTAAATTTGTTAAGTAAATTTTTACCGGAGAAGAAGCTTGACTAAATTCAGAATACCATCACACAAGTTGCATTTTGAATCAGGCAAATACCAGGCTACCGCCTCTGAACTTAGAATACTGTAGTTCTGGCAAAATGGAGGGTGAAATCCAGGTTTTAATTTGGTATGATAAATATGAAGACAGAGAATATTTGCTTATAATTGTTATAATTATGTATAAAAATTTACTGTGATAAAATAAAGAAATTCATTTCAAAATTAAGGATTATCTCCCCCATGCATAGCTTTGATCCTTTGCCGAATTTGGCTCCACTATTTGGTATTTTGGTTCTTTCAGCTCTTCCAAGTTTGTTCTTATTTCGGATTTCCAACATTTTTGACCTGAGTATCACTGAAGAGACATTATTTGTCGAAATGCGCATCTGGTGCATCAAAATTTGTACCGTATATGTTTTATCTATAATTGTTTGTTTTAAAATTTAGCACATTATATTACCTATAATAAAGAATTCAATGATTTTATAAAATCTGGTCGGTAAAAGAGTAGCAAGACACACATTGTTACCACAGGCGTTCAACGTTCTAAATATATCTATAATAAAAAAAATTGTCTTCCTGTAAACAAACCAATAGTTTGTTTTGTAGGAAGAAATTTTTTTTTTATTATAGGCATTTAAAACGTCGAGCGCCTGTGATTATTTCGTATTTTTTTTTTTTTTTTTTTTTTTTTTTTTTTAGAATTATGCACAATCTGCTGAATACTGGCTACTTTGCATAAAATTAGAATTTCTCGTGTTGTATGATTAACATATGCAGTCTACCAATTAGGTATGCAAATGTATATTTTAATATAAATGTGCAAAACAAAAACAAAAACCAAAAAACAAAAAAAAGCTTAATCAGAAAGTAATCTATATATATATATATATATATATATATGTGTGTGTGTGTGTGTGTGTGTGTGTGTGTGTGTGTGTGTGTCGCAATCTGTTTAGAATTGATATTAAACTTAACGATATCTAGCACAAATTCAAAAAACAAATTCTAAAAGATGGTTCTTATGAGGATATCAAGTGATAAGATCGGGCAATTTTACGAGATGATGATAGCTAACATCCTCATTTTATTCGGAATTTTTATATTCGGCCCGGGTTATCCGTATCCGGTTTTCTTTTGACCCGGGTTTTAATAATTCGTAAATGAAAAGGCTAAGATAACTAACAGTATTCAATCTCGTAATTCCTATAGAAAATACAAATCAAAGAGATGGGCAAACACGGACTCCTGGACATACCAGAGGTGGGATCAAGTGCCTAGAAGGAGTAAGCATTCCCTGTTGACCATTCACACCCGCTGTGAGCCCTACATCCCGATCAGGTAAACGGGGCAATCGGTAGTCAGAATCAGTGTACCAAGAACGGTCTAACAATTGGTTTCAAACACGACAGATAGCATTTGACCTAATGGAAAGTTGTAGTGGCAAAATAGATCGCTATAGCGACCATAAAAATTGCAAAATGCTGACTTTAGACGAGACTGTACAATCCCCTATAACATCAACTTCTTTGTCAGTAGCCTGCCTCGATTTAAAAACTGATTACATGCAGAACAAGCTCTTGCGTATCGAAATATATCAGACTTGCATAACAAGTACTGCAGCATCAAGTGATAGATTATCATGATATTTATTTATCATGTTTAGTTTCATTGCTGTGTTGCATATATCAGTCGTATTCATAGAGGAAAATGTGTATTTTTACTCTCTCATTTTACCAACCTGAAATAAACAATCATTGATTTTAATCATAACGAAACAAAATTCTGCTGTAATTTTTGTAGCGATAAACTAATGTATCATCCAGATAATGATTAAGAAGATTCACATCAAACGAAAATAAGTTTACGAAGAAAAGTAAAAATTTCGGTTTACAAAGGTGACCCGGCCCGGTTTTCGTTACACATTTTACTAACACTCGCTGGAGCAAAACGTCTGATAATCGTAGCAAGATATTTTTCCAAGCCGAAAAGAAGTTAAAAATTGTAAGATAGTGTTTTTAATTCTTTTGTATATACATTATGCAAGAAAAATAAATAAATGATTAATATTTCAAAATATCCGGGGGGAAATTCATTTGCAGTTGAGACTTAGTATTATATCTATATTTATCCATATCCGGCAAATAACCGTGATACTCCCAAATCAAATAAATGATCTGCATACTTTCATGTCATTCATCTATTTTATTCTTAACCCGAGAATATTAGATATAGAATGATACAATGAATTCATCTCATTGGTGAAAAAAGTAATGTTCCCAAAATAATAAAATTCACAACGTGCGGAAGAATCTATATCATATTGACGTGGCCGACTTGCTGGAACTTCCAGCTCGACAATAACAATACTTTACGAGTTGTTTCTGCATTTCCTTTGACACGAGTTTGGTTACCATAAGTAGTGAAACATGGTAACGTATTTTGATATTTTAATCTAGTGAACACGAAATATTTTGATAGGGTTTTAATACTTAACGATACTTAATTGTCAACACGAAGCATTGCGTGTTTCTGCAATATCTTAGCTTGCCGATCAACTGGACGGTCCATTTGAAAATTATAACAGTTCCGTTCAAATGTATAGAAGTGAAATTATTATTTTGAACTGACGACTTCAATATTTTTTCCTATACACTACCTGTAATAGTCAAATGCCACCTTAAATAATGGTGCGATTTACATGTATCTCGAATTTTCTCTGGTTCCAATGCCGGCATAATATTTATATTCTATATTATAGAAAAAGAATTTCAATTTCTAATCAAAAACAAAGAATCAATTGAAGGCGTACAAATATGAGGGTTATATACATCAAAACTAGTATGTTTTCAAATTTAGCATGTTTCAAATTTCTAGTAAACACTTAAATGTTGAATAAAAGTGATTTTTTGAAGTGTAAAGTAAATAAGTGAAGTAAATTTTATATAGGCATATATTAAATATGGCAAACAGTGATTTAATAATTATTCATATTTTGATTTATGTCTTGAACATTTTTTTTTAAACTGTTGAACATATTTATGAAACATTTATGCAAAATATTATTCTTGTGCAAGGTTGTCTGATAGAAAAAATGTTTCAAAAATACACAATAAAACTTATTTTTATCAAACTTTTTTGTATTTTCCAAGTATTTGAGATATGTTTTATCAGAAATTCTTATTAGTTTTGATGTATGTAGCTCACATTTTTGTAGGTCTCCAGTTAACTCTTCGACCAGGCAGACTGACAGAGACATAAAAAGTGTATATTTGATTATGATCCAAGAAAGCATCTGTTTTTCTGCAACCTGTAGAGATAGTGTTGCTGAAAATTTAGCTGATTTTTATTGATGAAGTAATATGCACATGTCAGTTCACCATAACATGTATTATTAAAACTCCATATTTCATTCACTCCCAAAATTGTTCTCAAAAGTTTTGGTGGGTAGCACTTTTTGAATTGTTTTCATAAGACATCATTTAAACTGCTATTGAATAATTTGATGGTTTATCAATTTGCATGTGCTGACTGTTTCTTATGTGACACATTTTTCTTAGGGTGACAATTTATGGGTGTTGAAGGATGTAAATTTTCTATCAAATTAGTATTTGATACATTGTAATTATAGTGTTCTTGTGTCTTGCAGGTTCTGCTTGCTGCAGCAGTCTGCAACAAGTCAGGCAAAGGTAATTTTAGTTTGAATTGCATGTTTATCTCACCTGATCTATAATCTGAATTGAGCTTTTCTGATCACCTGTCCATCTGCCCATCTTTCCATATGTAAATTTTACATAGTTGGACCTATTCTTTAGAACCACTGGGCCAATCTTAACCCAACTTAGCATAAAGTATCATTGGGTAAAGGAGATACAAAATTGTTCAAATGAAGGTTCACACTTTTATTTATTAAGAAAAAACTGTAAAAATCTTTTTCTCATGAGTAACAGGGCTATAATTAATCATGTTAGTATGTAAACATCCTCAGGAAGTGCAAATTCAAGTTGTACAATTTGTGATTCCCAGGGGTAGAATAAGGTCAGAGTAGGGAATTGAAGTTTAACATGGGAATATAGTTTTTAAAAAGTCTTTAGAAATCTTCTAGGCCATGATTATTTATATTAAACAGTTAAACAGCAAGCATTCTCAGGTAGTGTAGATTCAAATTTGTTGAAATAAATGCCTCCCAGTGGTATGTTGGGGCTACAATAGGGGAACAAAGTTTTAAGTTGGAATATTGGAGGGGGGGTGGGGGGGCTTGAAAATTCTTTTTGTCAAGAGCATCAGAACTATGGTTAGTCATTGACTCGCCTGACTATAAGCTGAAAATGTGGTAACATCTTTTAAAAAATCTTCTTAACTACTGCACCAGAAAAGATAAAACTTATGTGAAAACTTTATTAATTAGTGTAGATTCAAAATCATTTGAATAATGGGTCTCTGGTGTAGAATGTTGCCTTAACAGGGAATAAAAATTTTACGTGGGATCTACAGAAATATTTTCAAGAACAGCAGAGCCAATGTGACTAAGGTGAGCATTGTGGCTCATGGACCTCTTTTTTCCTAGCAATTTTAAAATTAGAGGGCACACCCCCTCCCCTTATGCCTTCATAGTTCAAAGACATTTGTATATGTACTCTGTTTTTTGATAATTGAAGTGAATAATTTTAAGTTTATTAAATATATTTAAATTATTTGAACATTTTCAAAGTAGAATCAATGCATTTAATTATGAAAAATTGTATTTATAATATTTGTATAATTGGCATCTCGATTTATTTACATTTTATCATCACGTAGTCCTTAATCTCTTAGCAATTCATTATGGTTGTATGCATGTGTGCACTGAAATCAAAATAAAAAGCTAATTTTTAAGTACTTATCATACTTATGTTTTATATTTTACTCATGACAGCTATCATATCTCGGCAATTTGTCGAGATGACAAGATCCCGAATTGAGGGACTACTAGCAGCCTTTCCAAAATTGATGAGCTCTGGAAAACAACATACATTTGTGGAAACTGAGAGTGTTCGATATGTCTATCAGCCATTAGAGAAGCTCTATGTGCTACTAATCACCACCAAAGCAAGCAACATATTAGAAGATTTAGAAACACTAAGACTCTTTGCCAGAGTTGTGAGTGTTAAATGAATTACTGTCACAGGATAATAGAAATTGATAATAGGCTAATAGTCATAGAAAAAGCAAGATACCTAAGTTTACATCATGTGTGTATGACACTGGCATCTTTTAATACAAAACATCAGACAGCAACTGTATTGATGCTGAAAATTACTAAGTTTTTTATTTTGTTTTAATTATCAGATACCAGAATATTGCAGAAACTTTGAGGAGCAGGACATTGTGGATCAGGCCTTTCCTCTGATATTCGCTTTTGACGAAATTGTTGCCCTTGGTTACAGAGAAAGTGTTAATCTTGCACAGATCAGAACTTTCACAGAAATGGAGTCACATGAAGAAGCTGTGTTCAAATCTGTCAGAGAGGTAAGGGAGTCCTTGGTCCTTCTTTGTAATTTTAAGAGAGAAAAGCACTTGAATTAGTTTACTATTTATGATTTATGGATTCATAGTTACATAGAGTGGACTAGTTTAGTACGGTAGTTCTTCGGTGATGGTAATTGCACACCCCTGAAATTATTAACTCATACAGCATTTCATACACAGCAAATTATGAGGTTTGGTTTAAGAAGATTTGGCAGTTTGTTATTGGGCATCTTTTAGGCCCAAAAAGAGGTAAAAATTAATATTATTTGGTATTAGGAATGATAAGGGGGAAAAACAAAGAATGATTGTCTGAATAGCAAAGTAACAATACCAAGTACTTATCATTATGACGTTATTAATGGAAATGTTTAATTCATTATTTTATATATTTATTAAAGTCAGTATACAGCAATTTTGATGACAACATTTCAGGTAGAATGAACCCAATTTGTAATGTACATTGGTTATCTGTAATCAGTATTTTCTGAATCAATTTAGGGAAGTGAATTGATGGACTAGAAATATTCACTACATATTAAAATATTAGTGGGGGGTTTTGGGGGGGGTTTTTTTGTTTGTTTTTTTTGTTGTTGTTTGTTGTTTTTTAGGTTGGTGATTGCAATTAAACAAGTATAGACAAATATATCAGTCAGGGGATGTAACTGATTTGAGTTATAGAAAATATACCTAAAATCGGTTACAAATTGTGCTTGCAGGAATTGTATTTCCTTGGAAATTCCAGTGAGCAATCGGCAAAATCATTGAAATGGCTAGAAATTGCAAAATTAAGCCCAAATTTGAATTCCTTTTGAAAAATGAAGCTTAAAAAACAAACATCTATAGAAATGGGACAAGGCTCATCCTGATTTTTTATTTTTAAAAGTATAACAGATTTTAGGTACTTTTCTCATATCATCAATACTTTCAAACCCTTTGCACAAAAAATCAATGCGCAGATACAAGTCTTTAATATTTAATTGTGTAAAGTCTTCTGAATTCATAAAAATTATATCATCCCATGTGAAAATTCTGCAAGCATGGTTAATTTCCAATTCAGAAAGGGCCACAAAGGGACATATTTCACTGATTTTATGTCTAAGAAGTAAAAAAATCTATTTTGCAAACATAATAAAACTATCTTTAGTTATGTACCTGACTGTATACAGTCATTGTCAAACAATTAAAGGAGTCCATTGATATTGATTCCTTTAAATATATGCATGATACCATTAAATTACAGTAATTAATTGATCATCCATGTATTTGACCACATTATACTAGATTGATGGCCTGAACAGTGAGCAACTCCTAGTTAAAGATAGCTTATAGCTTGGGCAGTATCTCATCAAAATTCAGTTCAATTTGTAAGAGGGTCAGAGTCAAATTCCTAAAAACTTTCCTAGAAAAACAGTCACAACTTGTATAAAAGTATATACAGTGATACCATGACAACTAGTATAATGAATCAGAGCCTAAATTTTTTTAGCTCAACAGAGTCAAAGGCTCAGAATTGTAATAGGTCAATATTACGGCAGACCTTTCCAACAAGTTTAATGCATTTAGAAAGCTTTCATATTTTATATAGAGGTAGTTGATCCAACTGTTGGACATGCAAATGTAGATCTGGAAAAAAAGAAAATAAATCACTATTCTCTGACAAACTATTCTTAATTCTTTGCACACATCTCTTAAAGAATTGTCAAATGATTTTCAGAAGTCCACAAAGTATTGTGATTTTTGTTTATATTGTATAGACACAAGAGAAGGAGGCTAAGATACAAATGCAGAAGAAGGCCAAGGAATTGCAGGCAGCCCGTCGAGAAAACCAGAAGTCTGGACGCAGTGGTGGATTTGGTGGCGGATTTGGAAGTGGTTCCTTCTCACAGAGAGATAATCCTGTCATTGATAATATTCCTATGGACACACCCAAACCATCATACACAGCACCTGCTAGGTATGGACAGTATTGGCCTCATTCTAATGTATATAAGGCAAAACTTTTTTATTAATGGATTATAAAATTAATATTATTGGTCGGTTGAAGTAAAAAAAAAAATGAAAATTTACAATTTGAAGCATCTTTTGGAGATTGAAAATTATAATAACTAACATCTTGCTTGACTGCTTTTTTGGTTCATTTTAATCATTTGATCATTTTAAATTTTATTACTGTATTTTATTTTATTACTGTTGTCAAGGGATAGTTTTTCTTTGAAATCTACATTTTTATATTTTTTTTTTCCTAAATGGAAAAAAAAAAATTTGGCAGATCTGTAATTTAATTTATAAAAATGGATATAATCATTCTTGTATCAGCAAGGTCTATCTGAACCAGTTACTCTGGTTAACAAAATATGTTGCAATAACCAAAAAGTCATTAAATTCAGTCAACAACTTCAGCCAGAATGTGGGAACATGACTGCTGCATTGTTGACCAAACTAAATGATGTATAAGCTGACCAAATAAATGATGTATCAGCTGACCAAATAAATAATGTATCAGCTGACCATATAAATGATGTATCAGCTGACCAAATAAATGATGTATCAGCTGACCAAATAAATAATGTATGAGCTGACCAAATAAATGATGTATAAGCTGACCAAATAAATGATGTATCAGCTGACCAAATAAATAATGTATCAGCTGACCAAATAAATAATGTATCAGCTGACCAAATAAATAATGTATCAGCTGAACAAATAAATGATGTATCAGCTGACCAAATAAATAATGTATCAGCTGACCAAATCAATGATGTATCAGCTGACCAAATCAATGATGTATCAGCTGACCAAATAAATGATGTATCAGCTGACCAAATAAATAACGTATCAGCTGACCAAATAAATAATGTATCAGCTGACCAAATAAATAATGTATCAGCTGACCAAATAAATGATGTATCAGCTGACCAAATAAATAATGTATCAGCTGACCAAATAAATAACATATCAGCTGACCAAATAAATAACATATCAGCTGACCAAATAAATGATGTATCAGCTGACCAAATCAATGATGTATCAGCTGACCAAATAAATGATGTATAAGCTGACCAAATAAATGATGTATCAGCTGACCAAATAAATAATGTATCAGCTGACCAAATAAATGATGTATCAGCTGACCAAATTTAATGATGTATCAGCTGTTCTGAAATTATTTGACAGCCAGCAAATTCAGTGATCAGGGTAATCTTGGAATGATTTTTATTTAAAAAAAAAAAAGAAAAAGTAATGCACATTTTAGTCTGTAGATTATAGATGATTTGAGGTAAACAATCTTTATGTGTGAAATTCAGTTATTTTTGTGCATCTTTCATAGCAGTAAATAATATTGATTTTGAAATGACTGGGTTTCTTTTTACAGCAAACCATCATCATCATCCAGAAATGCTCTCCGACTTGGAAGTAAGAAGAAAGATGTAGATACATTTGTTGGACAGCTGGAGTCAGAGGGTGAAAGTAAGACATTTGCATCACACATTTTGAATTAGATTTTGAATTTAGATGATTTAGACAGAGCATCATACAAATGCATGCAAAATTTTTTTTCATTATTTAATAGAGGTGGGAGGAACAAAATCATCATTATCATCAGCTGTAGCAAAACAGTCCACCCCAGTGAAAGACCAAGAGGGGTAATGAAGTTTATAAAACAGACATTTAATGACATCATCTGATATATTATTGAAATGTCATCACTTATTGTATAATTAAACAAAAGTTAAAAATTAGATATGATTCTGAAATGTAATGATAGAATAATGCAAAATAATGAAATCATTTAAACATGTATCGATATATAGTTGTCATTTCTAGTAGATGTATACAGAAATTTGATTGTTTTTGTGTGTTAGTGTTCACATAGCAGTAGAAGAGAAAATATCCCTCACTGCTGGTAGAGATGGTGGGTTACAGAATATGGAGGTACATGGGATAGTCAAGGTGAAGGTGAATGATGAAGCATATGGAAAGATCAAGGTCAATGTGCTCAATAGTGACAACAAGGGCATTCAACTCCAGGTAAACCATGAAAATGCACGATTCCTTGTTTATTTTATCCTTTCAATGCATTTTACACTTTTGTTAGTAGTATTATGTCCTGTCTGTATTTTCTCGCACCATGGGTTTTAAGAGTCACTCTCTGTAAGCATCAAAATTTTCAACATTAGTGATGGAAAGGTCACCTCACCGATTTTGCTGAAACTTTACATAGTGATTATTTGATACCCTCACATAGAAATTGGTACCAAAATTTGTTGTTGAGGTACCATTGCCATGGTAACAAGAATGCATTGGAAATGGCTCCAAAGATGCTTAAAAAGGTGCTGTATTCTGGCTTGTTTTCTACTTTAAAAAAACAAATTAATTTTACTTGTGTACAAATTTCTTTATTACTCACTAAAAGATTTAGGTTAATTATAACAAATACAAAATAAAACATTATTAAACTAATATTGTATTATCTAGTGTTTTGAGGTTGAAAATTTGATGTTTTGACAAAATCTGTGATGGTGGTTTTCCACATCATTTTGATGCTTACAGAGAATGACTCTTTTAAGTTTTATAAGAAGTAAAATTGAGTGAATTTTTTTTAATGAATTACTTAATACTACTTTAGTTGTATCTTGAGTTGTATAATCTTCCATGCTTTAACATCCTGACATTTATAGGGGGATTTCTATACATGTGCTTTCATATAAATTTAGCAACACTTGCTACAAATAATTTCTTTTCAAAAATAATGAAAATGAAATCTGAATTTATGTTTTTTATATGTAAAATGAATAGAATAGTTACCATATGGAGTGAAATTCATTACCATGATATTTCAAGTTGAAAACATTGGGGAAAATTTGAATTGAGTTATATAGGGACTGGTAAAATATTTCAACTTTTGAACATCATAGAAAATTTACAAATCCTTATCTTTTAGGAATTTTATATTTGTACTTCAAGTAATATTAGTTCTAAATCTGAAAATTTTATTTTGTTGTAAAAATGTGTTATTGTAAAGGTTTTGTGTGTAACTTTAAGCAAAATCATGCATACAATGTAAACAAAATTGAAAATTTTGTCCAAATTAAGATCTGATGAATATATAGTATTATATAGAAATCAATTATTGTATGAGAAGACAAATTTAAAATGTAATTTTGCTTCATTCAGAATCCCTGAATAGGTTTTTTAACACAATTATTACTAACAAACTTTAGTAACTTTTTTTTTCTGTCATTGAAATCACAGTTTTACAATATAAACTTTTCTGACACCAAAAATGATAACTTTTAAGTCAACAAATACTCCTGCATCCATTTTTGTTGGTTTGTATCATGTGTGTTAATGATGCAACAGAATGGATCACTCCACTTCAACTCTGTCAACCTGTGCCTGTAAATATTTTGCTATGTTATAGAGAGTTCCTTAAACTGGTATTAAAAAAAAATCTGTAGGGCAATAGCCCAGTTAATACTCAAGATTTGCTGGACAGTTGGTGAAATTATTAAACATCATACAAAACATCAGAAACATTTTAAGAAAAATAAGGTTGATATGAATTATTTTGAGTTCAATAATATTTATTCAAATTTACTTTAAAAATCATCTTGTTAAATTGTCATTGCTGTCGACTGTCATCAGTCTGTTTGTCATCAGATTCACTGTCCATCTCATAGTCATAGATCAAGTCATCCTGTCAAGATTCTCCTGATTTAAAAACAGATTGGCTCTGTGTGCCTTCAGGCACTTACTGAATCTCCTCAGCTATTTGTTCTCGGGCCTTTTGTTTAATTCTAGGTATTCTTGAATCCACAATAGCCATTCATTATGATGGGCCACTTGTTGTGAAATAGGAATTTAAGTTCAGTGTGTTAAAAAGAAGCATTTATTATGGATATATATGTATAAAGGAACAATGTATTTATATTTCTAAAAATACTTTTTTTTTGTAATTGTAATCAATAATTTTTATAGATCAGTAATTATTTTTATGCATGTATTTCATTTTCATGTTTGAACAGATACTTTATAGAGAATTTTCTACTTTATCACTTTCTGATATATTTTTTGTTTTTTATTTTTCAGACACACCCAAATGTGGATAAGAAGCTGTTCAACTCTTCTGCTTGTATTGCTCTGAAGAACCAAGAGAAATCATTCCCATTGAATACAGATGTTGGAGTACTCAAGTGGAGGTTTCAGACTCAAGATGAGGACATGATGCCTCTCTTGAGTAAGACTCATTTAGTGGTTGGGGAAAAAATGGCTTAATTTCACATCTATTTATTTTCCATTAGTTTCTTTATAAACAAAATTAATGTGATGGGTATATTTAAGTACAGATTTTTTGACGTTTGGATATTGATTTACCTTAATTTTTCAGTAATAAGGTCAACATTTTTTAAATTTTTTTTTTTTTTTTTTTTTTTTTTTTTGCAAGCTCGCTTGCCTCGCCCAATATAATAAATTGGCCTATTTAAGTATTTAAGACCTGTGTTAAAAAATATGGCATCTGAAGATGAAAAATCATTCTCTAAGACCCAACTAAACTGTCCATAAGGAGGCAGATAAGAATAAAGCAAGGGGGAAGAAAGATAACTCTAATATATGACTCGTTTTTAGAAAAGTGGGCTCTAAATCTCAGAATGATGCACTTTATTATTGTAGGTATTTACATAAATAAAAGAGATCATTAATGTTACATACAAATTACTGAAAACAAGTGAAACTTAACAAACTTTATAATTACTTTCAGTAAATGTTTATACTACCTGATGCATTAAAATCAATATGGCAGATGATAAAACAGTAAGCAAAATCTGAATGCTCAATGTTTAAAGTTGGATTGGCAAAGTTGTAATTTCATTTACCATATTTTCGTAATGAATGGCCAGTATCAATGCTTTCTGAAACATCTGTTATCTCTGTACTGGTATAACTTACACTTGCAATAATATCCATGCCCTATTGACCTCATAATAGTGCAAGAAATAGCTGGGAAAGTCTTCACCCAATCTGCCAAATCGACCAATCTAAGGATTTCTCTCAGAAAATGGCTAAAGTAAACCTTTCACCCTATACTCCACATCGACCCAATTTCCAAAAATTATGGTAGTTACATTCCAAAAAAAAGAAAATAGTTTTGGTTCAATTTATAAACTAATTTATTGATTGATAAGGTATTGAGTGTAATTTAATTAATTTTTTTTATTATTATTGAAATTTTTACCAAAGGTAGATCTGATGACCAGTGACATTTTTAGATTAGTCCTTGGATTCGGTATTGATGGGGACATAAGAAATCGAGTTTAGTTTCGACAGATGCTTGCAGACTTCGACAGTGTTATTTTAAAAGTTGAATGGAGAGTTTAGATTTCTTGGATTTACATGTTTGTATCAAATGTCATTATTTATTTCAGTTAACTGTTGGCCGAATGACACAGGAAGTGGATGTGATGTAAATATAGAATATGAGCTAAAGCAAACTGACCTTGAACTGAATGATGTCACCATTCTTATCCCCTTACCGTAAGTTCATTGTTGAACATTGCATGAGTTCATACTTCCAGGAGTCTTGTCCAGTGATTAGGAGTTTTAAAGATGTCATGTTGGTTGTTAATCCAAGTAGAGAAGTCAAGGAGTACTTGGTTATTGAAAACTCAATCGAACATCCGAGTATTGAATACAAAAATCAGAACTCGGTTATTCGGATTTATATTTCTAAATATTTCAAAGCATATATCATTAAAAATGTGCAGATAACAAAATTAAAGAGAAATACTAAATGCAAGTTAAAAATTGAGATTGTGAGTGAGAAATAACAAATGGTCGCAATTTTTTGTGAGTGAAATAAAAAACTTTTTTTTCCCCAGATTTTCTTGGTTTATTGACTGTGCTTTGAAGTTTCCAATACTTTTGTCTTGTGCACAGAAATGCTTTACTGAATGATTATAAATATATTGTAAAAGTAAACCTGGATTAACTAAATAACTAAGGAACTTGGAGTTTAACAGGTATTAACATCACACATTTGTATGTATATTCAAAATAATTTCTTGAATTTCATCACACAATTGTGTGTGTGTGTGTGCACATCATTACCAAGTACCAGAGGTACATGATCAGAAAATTGTTGGAATAACTGATTATTAAATATTGACTGATTTGACATCCTTAATACAATATTGTCAGAATAACTGATTATCAAATATTGACCAATTTGACATCTATAGTACAAAATTGAAATTTAAGAGTTGCATTTTCATTCCTACTATAATATATGATTCCTAGATCATGATATGTCAGCTAGTGAGCATACTGTATTACTGGTTTAAATTGTAGGTCTGGTGTTGGGGCCCCAGTTGTAGGGGAGTGTGATGGAGAGTACAATTTTGACAGTAGAAAGTCAGTACTACAGTGGACATTACCTGTCATTGACAGCAGTAATGAATCAGGAAGCATGGAGTTCAGCATCGCTGGTCATCCAGACGATTTCTTCCCAGTCAATGTTAACTTTTTATCCAAAAAATCATATTGTGACCTACAGGTAATGTAATCCCTTCAATGGTCACACTTCTTGTGAATATCACTATTATTTTAATGAGCTGTCAACCTCTCAATTAAAGTTACAATAGTTGATTTAAACATTGTTTGTGTATTACAGATAACAGATGTACAAAACTGTGGTGATGACAGTCCAGTAAAATTTTCTTCAGAGGTGGTGTTTTATGTTGACAAATATGAAATTGTGTAACACTATCTTCACAGTTATTTATTGTGATTATATTCTATTTTGGACCATATAAAAGCTGAATGCTGTGGGGAGAACACCAATTCATTGATCAGAGTCATTGTGATCCTTTATTGGTGTGACTTAAGCCCTCTGCATTGAACATAGGTAGAGCATGTTGAAGATAGCAAAGAAATTTAAGTTCAACTAGTGCAGTAGTACTGTCACCCAAGGCTGTGATATGTGTCCTATAAAAAGACAATTGAGATCTATGGTCAAAGTAAATTCTATTATGGTAATTCTATTTCCAAGTTTTAAGTGCTTCAATTGCCACATTATGAAAGCTTCTTTCTCCTCTTCATTATTAATGGGTTGGTTTATTCTTTATTTTAAACCGTTAATTCCTAGTCCAGGAATATATGTTAAAAAGAATGTCATTTGTTGTCAAATAGGAATTGTATATTGAATGTGGAAGCAAACATTTACTTCAGTGTGTTGAAGATTACACATGTACATAACAAGAAATAAAATATTTATAAAGTCCAAGATTTTCCTTTATGGTACTGGTTTGGAGCAGGTTTGAGAGTAAAGATGTTAATTTTGCTGTGAAAAAAATGTGATTGTGATTTGAAGAGTGAAAGATGGGGTTTTTTTTTCAATAGTAGCAGTGATAGCTGCAGAACTGTAGCGTTATTGTTTTATATTTTAATCTTTGACCATAACACTACAGTTCCCGTAATGCAAATATGGTGCAATTTACGTCGCAAGATTTTCTACGCACGTTTGGGGATGTATTTCCCCACATTCCAGCATTGGGCGGTCAAATACCTTTTATTCCCTAATTCTAGACATTCTATTTCTACCCTGTATATTTTATCCACCTCCTAACCCTTTATAGCCGTCTCTATAGACCAATAGACTCGCTTGTTTTGAATTTTCTGCCGTGCGACAGCCATGTTGACCTACTGACGAGATCTTGACAATGTTCTTTCTTGCACTCCATAGTTTTATAGCTTCATTGTCAGACCTTATCAAAGACTTTACTGAAGTTCAGCAGGATAGTGTTAATTTCTGTTGTATGGAATGGGGTCCCTCGGCGAGGTCATGGTTGATGAGCTGGCTCTTGCAGGGTTGTCATTTCTTGAATCCAAAGTGCTCATCTGCTAGGATGTTGCGCCTTTCTACACAGTAGAATTTGTCGCTAGATACATCTAAACAGAACAATGTCTAATTCAGGGCGCTGATAGTATTGTCCCTTGACCCCCTGCAGCACCCAGTACTCGGGGCTAGTGCAGGATATCGTGGAACGAGGCACTAAACGATCACTGCCCAACAGTATGATGCAGTATACTGGTATATTCATACTCTTTCACTTTTTATAATACATACTTCATGGAAAACCATATTTAAAAAAAAAAAACACACACACAATATTGTGAATTTATTTTTCGAAACATAATTTTCTTGTTAATATTCAAAAAACATGAATTCAATGAAATTTTGTTTTCTTCTAAATAACTAAAGCAAACAGTTATGTGGAAAGATATATATATACGTTGTGGTGTTAAATCGGTATTGGAAAATAACTGATGACCATATCTGGAAATTCTGCATTAAAGGGTAGTAAACTGAATAAAGTAAAACATTGGGTAAAAAATCATAAAACAGCTAAGATAAGTGGGTTATTTATGAAAATGACGTGATTTATACCAAATCATGAACTATTTGTTTATAGATGTACGATAACATCGTGCTTTTGAGCAACAGTTTACAATGCAAAACTGTTTCACTCATTTTGTAAACTTGCAATACACTTGGGTCATAAAAAAACAATGTGTATTTAACTTTAAAATATATTTTCGATGAAGATGACTAATTGAAAAGGCTAAGATAAAGAACAGTACTCAATTTCGTACTTCTTATACAGAAAATACAAATAAGAGATATGAGCAAACACGGACCCCAGGACATACTAGAGGTGGGATCAGGTACTTCTCATGGCCGTAGGAATCGAGGGCCGTGTTTCATTCTTAGTCCAAGAGTAGACACTATCGTGTCAGTGTAAGATCAACCTTCCGCACAGTTTTAACTTTGATTATATTTCACAATGTATGCCCAGACGGGCGAAATAAAGGCATTTTTCGAAAAAGTGCACGAAGAAGCAAGGAATGTAGGAAAAAAGGGATGGGGAGCACTAAGTTTTATTGTTAGACTCAAAGGGCAAAGTTTTAAGAAATATCCTCTTCCAACAGGCATACCTAATGTCCCAACTTCGAATATTCGAAAAGATGCCGTTTCCTCAGAGCTTTATCCAAATGATACTCCTACTGAGCTTATCCCGATTCAGATATATGGTGGTGGGAATTGTTTATTCAGAACTCTCTCTCTTTTGTGTTTGGACGTGAGGAGAATTTTAAGGAAATGAGGGTACGAATTGTGTTTGAACTTGTTTCAAACCTGAAGCGCTACACGAATGAAAACACTTTTGTGACCATGTCCACAAACAAAAGTTCACTTCAATATGTCTTTGAAAGTTCCCTGTCAGAAGAGTGTTTAATTACTGGTTATTTCATTGTTCGTTACAAAAGGAAACAATAAAAACAACCCAGAACAGTTACTATTCAAGCCTTTTACATATCTTCGTAGCTTCTAACGTTTTGCAGAAACCAATCATGTCGATTTTCCCCGAGATGCAAAAACCCTGGTGTAAACAGACAAAATCATAATCAGCTTATTGCTCCTCTTGACCGTGCCAAAGAATATCAGGATGCTATCCACATCATGTGGACTCAAACAATTGCTACAAAAATAGATGGTTGGACACCTATTCATTTTGTTGCCTGTATCCACAGGCATGATGAACCTCTTTCAAAGCGTTGGAGGTTATCCTTTGAGGATTCTGAACCTCGTCGCTCATTTGAACCAAAACAATCACAAGATAGTCCTTCCCCACTCTTGGAGTCTAGCACAAATGAGGAGTCTATTGAAACGGATAAATTGGGGAAAGTGTAAACAAAGAAACAGACAAACATGTTAAGGTTGCTTCCTTTATTGATTCTTCTTCTTCAGAAGATGATATCTTAGAAATACCAGTTCAAAAGGTCCAGGTTGTACATGAAAAATGGCATACACCAGAAATCGTTAGTACCCCAAATCAGCCAAGGAATATTTTCTTTCCAGCAAAAAAGTTTGGTAAAAAGTTGAGATCTTTCAATGCCTCCTGGTTTGATCGGTGGTCTTGGTTACATTATGTAGAAATCAAAGATGTTGTATTCTGTTTTCCTTGCATAAAATCATTTCAGAAGAAGACCCTCAGTTGTCACAAGAAAGAACAGGCTTTCATATCAAGTGGTTTTAAAAACTGGAAAAAAGCAACCACAAAATTCGCCGCACACGAGAAAAGTCATTGCCTTAAAGAGGCAATAGAAAGGGAGTTTACGGTAAAGGAGGAGGTTAAAGATGTTGGAGAATGTCTTTCAAAGACGCACGAAGTAGAGAAGAAGTCTAACAGAGAGAATTTGCTTAAAATCACAAACATTTTGAAGTTTCTTGCTCGACAAGGAATAGCTCTTCGGGGTGACAAAGATAAGAAAAACTCGAACTTTAATCAACTTCTCATGCTAGAGGCTAAACGTGATCCCAAGCTTCAGGAATGGCTACAACGCAAGAGAAATAAGTATGTTGCTCCAGATATACAAATTGAAATTTTGCAGATGATGGGGTTGCAGGTATTGTGACAAAGTGTTGCTTTCATCAAATGATCTGAATTCTTTTCAATAATGGCAGACGAAACACGAGGTATTTCCAACAAAGAGCAACTTGTTTTATGCATTCGATGGGTTGATCAAAATTTTACCGCTCATGAAGATTTATTAGGGATGTACTGTCTTCCTGGCACTGGGGCTAATTCAATAACCCTAGCAATTAAAGATACCCTTTTGAGGTTCTATCTGCCTATCAACAAAGTACTAGGCCAATGTTATGACATGGCTGCTTCTATGGCTGGTTCAAAGATAGGTGTTGCAACACAAATTCATGCACTTGAACCCAGAGCCCTTTACATACACCGTTATGTTCATGCTCTTAACCTAGCATGCAGTGATTCTATTAAGGGATGTAAGTTGCTTAGAGACACCTTGAACATTGCAAAGGATATAACAAAGTTGATTAAAGAATCTTCAAGAAGGGAGATGAATTTCAATACATTAAAAAATACCCAAAATCTAGAGACAACGTCAGCGGGGATAAGGGTTCTGTGTCCCACAAGATGGACAATAAAAGCCGACACATTTTTGAGCATTTTGTCAAACTATGAAATTCTAAGAAATGTCTCCCTGTGGTGATCCGGGTTAGAATAGATCCTCAGCACCTCTTGCTTGTCGTAAAAGGCGACCTTCGGATGAGACCGCAAAAACCGAGGTCCCATGTCACAGCAGGTGTGCTGAGCGCCGAGCATAGGCTTAAATTTTGCAGCCCTTCACCGGTAATGGTGACGTCTCCATATGAGTGAGAGATTCTCGAGCGGGACGTTAAACAATATACAATCAATCAATACAATCTAAGAAATGTTTGGGATGAAAGCCTCTAATACGTGCGTGAGGTAGAAATGAGAAACAGAATTAGGGGAGTGGCTGCTTATATGTGCAGGTTTGATTTCCTCTTTGGGTGTTTATTGAGTGAAAAACTTTTACGTTATATTGATAATTTGGCAAGGGCTCTGCAGGCTTCAAATCTCTCGGCGAGTGATGGTCAAAAAATGGCATCAGCGATAATGAGTGCTTTGCAAAGTCTCCGAGATGAGACAATCTTCACTCAGTTTTACGAGGAAGTTGTTGAAAAGCAAAACAGATGAACATCGATGATACTGTTCTTCCTAGAAAACGCAAAATTCCTCGTTTGTTTTGTTTGTTTGTTTTACGTCCCGTCGAGAATTTTTCACTCATATTGAGACGTCACCAGCTGTAGGTGAAGTTCCACAAATTTAGACCTATGCTTAGCGCTCAGGGCCGTAGCAGTGAGGGTTCTTTAACGTGCCAACGCCTACCGTGACACGGGACCTCCGTTTTTAAGGTCATATCCGAAAGACTCGTGGTTCTCACTTCTAAATGCCAAGCGTTTGGCGAAGGAGCAATCACTACCTATTTTTCGTCTTAGGTTTGACGCGGCCATGGCACGAGCGGGGCTAAATTCCTCGTAAACTTGGTGATGGGACAACAGCACATACTTTTTCATCGTGTGCAGACATGTATAGGAAAGATTTCTACAAGACATTAGATCTGCTTTTAGCTGGCGTAAAATCTAGATTTGACCAACCAGATTACAAAGCTTATGTTAATCTTGAAAACCTCGTAATTAAGGCTTGCACAGGTCAAACGTTTGAAGAAGGATTCAATTTTGTCACGACCCTATATGTAACAGATTTGAAGCCAAAGTATCTTCACTGCCAGCTTATAATGTTAAAGACTGTTTTGCCAAAAGACTTTACGCCAGATATACCAAGTGTGGTTGAATTTTTCGGACATTCAAATGAAAAAAGTCTGTTTGCTGAGATCCTCAAAATTCTC
Organism: Ostrea denselamellosa; assembly: GCA_024699665.1. Classification (NCBI taxonomy): domain Eukaryota; kingdom Metazoa; phylum Mollusca; class Bivalvia; order Ostreida; family Ostreidae; genus Ostrea; species Ostrea denselamellosa. The sequence continues at coordinate 8,946,655 of JAMZEH010000037.1, read as the reverse complement.
AAACTAATTCTGGTACTTCCTGCAACTAACGCTACCAGTGAGCGCTCATTCAGCGCCTTAAAAAGATTGAAAACATTACTTGAGATCAACAATGAGCCAAATACGAACAAACAACTTGCTTTTATTGCATGTTCATAAAAATGAGACTGATAAACTGAATCCAGAAAAAATAGTTGAGGAGTTCGAAAGTGAAAGTGAACACAGAGTGGCGATTTTGGGAAAGTTTACCGAGTACTAAATACCTTATAACTCAGAAATGATTGATAAAAATTGATAAAGATAGAAGAAAAAAAAAAAGAAAAAAAAATTTTAAAAATTCCTTAACACCCCCCCCCCCCCCCAAACAAACAAATCTTAAAATTAAAGTTGAGGGGTTTTCTGGGAAACTAATTAGATTCTATGTACATAATTAGATTTATTTACATGACGTACACCTCAATGCTTGCACATATTTATGCAGTTATCTTTTTACTAATGGTTTTGTCGATATCACTTTTTTGTCGCAAATTACGTTGGTGTGGTGCCCCCCACCCCCACCCCCGTGAAATTGCTTCCTAGGGGTTCTATCCTTTTTGTATGTATGTGTATTAGTAGTATCAATATTTTTTTTTCTATTTCGTAAATAAGATAATATAGCAGACAGGAGATGACAGCACGTCGGGAAGGTGTGTGTGTGTGGGGGGGGGGGGGGGGGGGGGGGGGGGGTGTCTACAAGTTACTATCCAAGCTTTTTCCACTCTCACTATTTAATTTCCAAGTTTGATCCACTCCCACTAGTTAATTTCCAAGTTTGATCCACTCCTACAGGTTTCCAATTAGCTTGATTCACTCCCACAAGATAATACCCAGCTTTGATCCATTCTTTCCTAGACTAGATCCACGCCTATTTATGGTGTTTCGAATATGAAAAGATGATAAAAATTCTTATATATATATATATATATATATATATATATATATATATATATATATAATTTCAAATTCAAGTTCTTAATTTGTTATATCTTGCATCACCTTTGATAAACAGCATCATTTACAATAACATCCGCAATCTGGAAAATCTAAAATTTAAGATATTGTGAGCATTTTCTACCTATCTGGAATAACTATGAAACTTTTGAAAACAGCATGCAATTGCCAAGATTACAAATGTATAAGTGCTTTAAAATTTTGGCAAAATCTCGTGATGTATTTTAAATGCTCCACAGCTACAATGTACATATGCTTTAAACGAATATAGTATGTAATGTGGTAGTGTTAGATACATGGCCTTTCTATTAACTCTGGCTTGTGGGTAAACCATTTACATGCTTTAGCTCGATCGGCATCTAAAGCACTGGACTGTGGTGCAACAAGTTCCGTGTTCGATTCTCAGCAGAGGCATAAACTAATCTCTGTTACATTTGTCGCCCACATTTGCTCCCGGGTGATCTCTGGCTGGTGAAAGTAATTGCCCCCGGCCAGAACTTCGCTCCATAGGCGCTGGCACTCCGGGAGAATCGGGACGTCTCTCTCTCTCTCTCTCTCTCTCTCTCTCTCTCTCTCTCTCTCTCTCTCTCTCTCTCTCTCTCTCTCTCTCTCTCTCGGGGGACAATGTAGTAGTGTTAGAAACATGGCCTTTCAACTATCTCTGTCTAATGGGTTAACCCTTTAGCTCGATCGGAAGAGCACTGGACTGTCGCGCCAGATATCCCGGGTTCGATTCTCAGCAGAGGCATAAACCACTCTTTGTAACATTAAGAATATATCGATCATATGGACGAAAATACTAACTATTCTCCCCCCCCCCCTCTCTCTCTCTCTCTCTCTCTCTCTCTCTCTCTCTCTCTCTCTCTCTGATACGTTTACACTAATATGATTCATAACAGAAACATCATAAGTCACATACACTTGGAACTTTCTAACAATTGACATTTGGAAGTATTTCAGATATGTCAGATAACCAATGGCGTAAGAACCTGACCGGGTTTGAATTATAATACTCAAGCATTAGCGAATCAAGATATTAAAAAATTATATCCATGGAGGACTTACGCAAACCGGAATAGTTTGCATCATTACAGGTTTTGAAGTTTATCATAAATACCCCTTCAAGATGGAGGACTGGAAATATTGACGAATCTCATATCAGACAAAGACTAGCCTTTTAACAATGCAGCTAATTGTCTTAGAGAGGTATTGTTTAAATGTTTTACTTAATGAACTTTCCCTGTAGAATCGCAATATTTTTAAAATGCAGAAATCTGTGGAAAGGCAAGGTTTGTTGTGCATGCGAATTTTCTCGATATCTAGTTAATATTTGAAAATATTTATCCCTTTGTTATTATCATTATTTTATTTTGTTCCAAATCAGAAGAATGTATAGTGCTACTTATCAATTGTCATCTATTAATCTTTATTTGATGTAAAAAAAAAAATTGGTCACGCTAACATGAGAAGGTGTGCCATCATCATGCTTCAGGTATCTTGGGATGGACGACAGTAGCAAATTATGCTCATTTGTCAGTTTAGCTGCAAAACTGTAGCGTTATGGTTTTATATTTTAGTCTTTGACCATAAAATAAAAACCATAATGCTACAGTTCTGCAGCTATTGTCAGTTCTGATTTTTAACAGTGCAAGTAGTCAGAGTATACTATTGGATATTTTGCAGTTAAATGGTACAAGTTAAATAGTCCATTAAATAGTTACCATATTGTGGCCTGATTTTAACATTTACTTTGTACTCGATGCGGGTACATCAACATCAGGTTTTCAACATGAATTTCTGAAGTTTTATAATACCAGAATTGAAGTGATTTTTACTGGATCGAGAAGTTACCTGTCACTTTTATTGAAAAGATAACATGTTAAGACTATGTCAACTTGCAGCAGAATTGAATTTAAGTGTACGAAGGAACAGCACATCTCCAGTTTCGATGGCATCATCAGTCCGGTGATTGATTAATCTTTTCTAGATGGATGATGCTCCCTGGGTTCCCAGCTAAAATTTGTAGTTGTAATACTGAAAAAATTTGGGTAAAGATGATGTGGTGTTGGTTCACAATCTACAAAGTGTCTGGAGCATAATCTGTCATGACGTGAGCAGATATAGTCTCAGCACCTTAACACTTCATGCCATTTTCAGCAGAGTTTGGCTGTTTAGATGTGGGAAATGGAAAGAATTTCACATCAGCCATCCATATCTCCCTTTCTTCCTCCTATCAGACGTACATCCTTCCACAACACAATAAAACTTGGGCATTTCGCAGCAGACGAACTTGTTTCTAACAACAACAAATTTACTAGAAGTAATGACCCCCTCAGTTTAACAAAGTACAAGTGACTCAAGTACAAAGTAAATGTTGGAATACTGCTGGAATATGGTAACTTGAAAATGGGTTATTTGTAGTAGAGAATAAAGGGGCAAGGGCAAGATTTGAGCTGAAAAATTTCTGATTTTATATTTTCATTTTTAATTATGTTTTTGTTTACAATGTTTAACTAAGGTATTTCTAATGGACAACCAAAATTTTAATATCAGTTGCTGAGTTACAAGTGAGATACAGCAATCCCAATTCTTTGTTATGTAAATAAGTTTTGTGCCATGATTTTGTGTACTTATAGATTGCTTGATAGAAAGTATCATGTTTGAAACAAAATGAGATGTGACTTACACTAGAAACTATTTGAATGTGTTCAGAAGTAACTTGTAAATTATTTTAAAAAAATTGCTTGAAACGACAACTTTACTAGTATATTTAACCTATGTAAACAAAAACATGGCAAGAGCCTTGTTATCATAACAAATAAATGTGAGCTCTGTATTTCTCATGTAACTCAACGACTGACGATAAAGTTTTTGCTGACTATTAGAAATACCTTAGTTAAGCATTCAAAACATTAAAATTGATAAATTAAAATTTTCAGCTCAAATCGTGTCCATGTCCCTTTAAAAGGTAAAAACACAGGTGCTTGAATACACATACAGCCTGTACACATGTAAATAGTTAACAAGGTCAGGACCTTTATAAAATGGCCCCTGAATCCCTATTCAGGTGCATTAACAACTAAGCTTCTTGGTCACTGGTGATCTAATTGGTTTGACCACTACACTACTCCCCTTTAAGTCATATGTCTTTGAAAACAAGTAGGTTATTCCCTGGCACAGTCTTCCTATTCAAAGCATTGAAGGACACATATCATGTTTCTAAACTTTTTAGTTTATTAGCAAAATTAATTCTTTGCATGCCCAAAATAACTTCACATGTATTCTAAATAAACTATTTTGCATAGTTTTTGAGTTTGAAAGCGACAAAATTCAAACCTTACGATATGCATATTTACTTTCAGTATTTTGCGTGTCATTGTGTGTGACGTCATATGCGACCTTGAGTGAGAAGTTTTGAAAACAATCGTTCGCCATTTCATAAACAGATTAGATTTAATCAACATAAATGCCAATTATCCTGTTAATACTTTGTGGATAACTTTACATTAGAGTGTTTTGTGCCATTTAAGGGTGTATTAGCAATTTGTTATTTATTCATATTTTTTTCAAAATGCACCTATAACAGAAGGATTAGTTGTCACTGATGTAGCATATCAAGGGCATCTGCAAAGGGGTGACAGGGGCCCCAATAATTTTGCCATTTAAAAAAATACAAAAATTAGAAAATTTGTAATGGCGATATCTGCTTATTGGAGGGGTGAGTATAACAGCAATCTGTAGTCAATAGTCGGCAAAATGTGAAAGCTACAGATGCAAAATGGTAGTCTTTATACCTGTACCTGGCATGTGAAAACAATAAACAGGATGAAAAAAATGTATTTATATATGTTACACTCTAAACAGTATGAAAAATGTATATTATTTAATGAGAGTTTTATTTGACATTTAATTTGCATATCATGTTTAATAGTGCTTATTAAATGTTTGAATTAAAGATATTGATAAGTATAACAACTTTTATTTAATGGTAGCATCTTTAAGACATTGATAAAATATCAAGATTCTGGTAGAAATATAAATTTAAGTCAAATCATGTTAGTTAGAAAACCCTCTTCCCTCCTTTCGATCCAGTTTGCCTCCCCAATGTCTAATACTTGCTAACGCTCCAGCATATGTGTGATATGCTTTTTCTAATCCAAATATAAATAATAATTGCAGTTTATTATAAAAAAACAATGTCAATTATAGACATTTCTAAAGGAATAATCCTACCAAATAGTGTTTAACCAGAGATCCATATAAACATTATCTACTTGTAATTTCCTATTTTATACTGTAATACTTTCCTTGCTAGATTTGATATTTACATTGCTATTTGTATGCACTGGTGACTCGGACATATAAAGTTTGAATGTTAAGACTCGGGGAAATTGTCAACATCAAAATAAATGTTGTCCATGGTGAATAAAATCTTAGTTTTTAAAAATATCTAAGGCTCAGTTAATCGACAAAGGTCGCATATGACATCACTGTAACTTGTGATTACCGAACTAATCAATGGGACTTTTTGAAATTGGGGCTTAGCTTTAAATCCATATTGTGACTAATTATTGCAAAATTTCAGTGAACTAACTATTAGAATTAATTACTGTATGCATGAAGAATATAAATTGCGTATAATTTGTATACTTTAGAAACATGCAATATATCCTTTAACCCATAGCAATTTTCACCAACCCATTAGATATTTCAGAGGGTGTTTATTATTTTCACCACACCTCTTCTACTACTCAGTTTTTAGGTTTTCTCAAGTCATTATATCCTCCGCCTCCTATGCAATGATTTCATAGATAATCACATTTTATGCATCAATCTCTAGGCACATAACAATTTGAGGGGGGTCCCATCCCTACTTTTCTTGATGTGTGACATACTTATCGCATTATCATCATATAGAGAGTTCGTTATTTTTACATGCTAAGATCAATTTATTAGTTGGTCACTTTTTGAAGTATCAGGGAAGCAAGGTTGTACCAATGATATCAACTCATGTACTGAGTGTACTGAAAAGTAAACCAGATATATATACAATGTATTTTTGCAGTTGAGCAGTCCTTTTAAATTGAAATTGTGGTGCACATGTCTCAGTGGTCTAATAGGTTAGGCTGGCAATCTAAAGGTGAATGGTTTTGTATCTCAGCATGATCTGACCACACTTGATGTTGCTTCTTGGATCCTTTGGAAAGACACTTTGTTTGCATTGTCTCTCTCCCCTTCCAGCCATATATGGGTACTGCTTGGGGGGGGGGGGAGGGGGGGGGGGGGAGGTCAACCTGTGATGAACTGGTGTACCATCTGACGGATGGGAGTGGTAGTGGTGGTGTTTCAAATCAGTGACTCTCATTCACTTTAGGCAATGGAAACCTGTTACATGTACAAATATTGTCCTCCTTAGCCATGAAGGCTATGGAAGAATTTAATGTTTAAATAGTATGTATTTTTACACATTATATATAATCTTCTAGTGGCAAGTATATCCTGATTATCTGTAAACTAAGAACAGAAGAATAAACTATTGAAAATAATGAGAAGGGTTTCCCTATATCTGGAAATCAAATAGCAAAAGTGAGTGTCAATGTTTCTATATATAGTCGTGGTGAATTAATTATAACTGAAAATAGTTGTTTTAGAAAGGAAATATAATCTTAAATCTGTTAACTGATAATATCTACACTTGATGTCTCCTGTATTTTTAAGTGCCCTGCAGGTGCTTGCATGGCTGTAAACCATGCCCATACTGTACTGACTGTACCTTCTCTGTCACTGATAGTGATGCAGGTTGTATTGTAAAATCTTAGAAAAGAAGGGAAGGATCAGATGTACAGAAATGTACATGCTGGGTCAAAGAATACAACATGATTCAGTTAGGGAGAATAACTTCAGGCTGTTGAATTCTGCAATTTAGCACATATGTGTGTATATTTGTATATGATATGTTTGATGTGTATCCTTGTGTAAAAGGCACACATGCAACTTGTCACATGGTGTGAATTTTGATATGTTGTGTTAATGATAAGTGTCTAAAATTCACATGTTCTGTACATGCAAGGGTACTTATATCAAGCACATGTGGTTTAACTTGGTTTATACCATCTTAATAAAGCAAAAGTCAAGTTTGAGTTGTTGTCATCATTAACACACACAGTTGGTGCAAAGTTGTCTGTAAACCAATTCCTTCTAGTAATGATTTATTGTTGGGGTTTTGGTTTGTTTGGTTTTTTTTTAAAAATTTTAATTTTTTTTTTTTCAGAATGAACCGTTAATAATAATCATTAGCAAACAATATATAGCTGTGTACATGTGTAAACTGAATTATATATAAAATTAATTTCCTTATTGATTTGAACTTTTTCTTTGCACAGGAAGGATGTATGAAAACTTGCAAGTGATGGAATCCTGTTGAAGATTTATATGATATGGCAACATGCACAAGGTGGGTTTTTTTTTTGTTTTTTTTTTAATTTAGCTTGATGTTTGGTGTTTGATTGTGTTGACTTTGAATAACACAAATCTCTCTCAAATCATTCAATCAATCAACTATCAACGGTGTGTGTAGCATTGGTTTGTCATTGTTGTGTCTTAGATATATATGTAAACAATTTGAATGTATAAAATCTATTAAGTTTGTTCTCATTAGTTACCAGTATACATGTATATCTGCAGGGACCAAAAAATGTTGATGGTTATTTTCTTGTGTTGATAAAAAAGAAGGCTAAAAGCAGATATCATGAAGAAGTCTATGGCATTCAATAGGAATACTTTTATTAACGTAGGTTAGCTATGTAACAGTATGTGTACTCTGAACTGATTTTTATTTGTAACTACTTTTTTTGTGGTTACCAATAGGAAATGTATTGACAACAAATAATATGTATATGTATGTGAAGTGGGCCAACTTATATATGCACCTTATGCGTCAATAGTTTGCGGCTGCAGATATTTGTGAGAGAGTAGTGTTTGCGATTCTTGTGGATTATATTTCTCATGTGTGATATAAATTTGGTTTACAGCAAAGACAGGAATCATGAAGGTGCTTTCAACAATAACGAACAGTGAATATATATAATATTATACCAAGTCTTAGTTACTCTGTACTGCATATGAATATAAAGGAATAAGTAATCGTGAAACAAAAAGGAAAGCTTTTATTTGTACTCTGAACTTCAAAGGAGTGAGGATATGAACTTGAATGAGCACTGCTGAAGTTGTGGTTAATGGGGGAAAGAAACAGAGTTGTTCTAAATGAATTTCAAGAAAAGTATACAACGGTCCCTGACACATGTACAATTATGTTGTTTGGTTTAAAGCTGAAATTGGGAGGCAAAGGCCTGCTTATTAAAAGCTGCTTACTGTAATTGGATGATTGAATCTGACAAGACTATGAGAGAGTAGAAATGATGTGTGTATACTCAAGTATAAGTATGTCTGTAACATGATAAAGTTTGTGTTAATAGTTTTTTTCCCCCAAGATATATTGATTTCAGTTTCAAAATGTATTGTTACCATATTGCATTGCTTTCAAAATGACTTGTCTTGTAATTTGAGTGTATACAAAAAACACATATACACTTTCAAAAGTAGATAAATGTATGCTTTCATATTATTTTTATGCCCATAATTTCCTCTCTTCACTATATGAATTGCTTTTCCTGATTTCACATCCCTCTTTGTGCCCTATTGCATTTAAAATCTGATCCATTCATGAAGTAGCCTGCAGAGAGGTAAAAAAAAAAAATATATGGTGATAAGGCATTGCAGATGTAGTATTGTTTTTGGAAGGATCATGAATATTTGTAAAGGTTTGAACATCCCTGTGTTTGCTTCTGTTTGGAATTTTTGGACTTCAAAATGTGTAAAATGACGCCCAGCACACCAGGTTGGTAGTATTTAAGTGGTCTTTTAATGGCCTTGCTCTCTGTGTTTCAGAATCATTTGAATCTCATTAGCTTATGAGTGACCTACTTCTGGAGTTCTTTGTGTTTTCAAAACTTCAAGGCTTGTAGAATATATACATATATTTGGAAACTTGATATTCTTATTAATGAATGTGCATTCATATTCTCTAGCATTCTAAATGAACCCCATTATTTTGACTTAAAATTTAAGTTCATAGCATGAATTTTTTATTCAAGGATTGATTTTATGTAAGTTGGATATCCATATACAAAAACAAACAAGGATTTTATGGTGTTATCATGGATGGACTGCACATTATTGTGGATATGCAGATTTGCTGTATTTTTTCTTTGAAGAGGCTGAATTTCATCATTTGCTATTTAGGGTTGGATAGATGGCTATTATTGAACCCTGAGTCCTCCCTCAGTTTTTCCTTTAATCTGATACAATTGTGTTTATTTATATACTGGTTTGTTTTTTTAATTGAAGTTGAAATCTTTTCATCAAGAAACATGATTTACATTCATTGCAAATTGAGGGTGTAACATTTTCCTTTTAAATGCTAGTCTATCTCCAATTTTACCTCCACATCTTATATAATTCTGATAGGGTACCTCTGTTAGAAACAGATTAGATAAGGATTCCATTTCATGGAAGCTGAAATCCCTCAGAACAGAGGATAAAAATCACTGGCTTTTCTAATCAGGCAGAAGATGAGATGTAATATGTGTAAATTTCAGGAAAAAGGTAGGGAACCCTTGGGCTGTCATACTGTTTGCGATAATGATGGAAGATGAATGTCATATTGCGCATGAATTATGTCATGCCTGTTAATCCTTGTGACCTAGCGAGGTCAGTGACCTGAGTTAGACAATTTGTTAAAGGAGTTGTCTTCCCTTGATGATGGTGCAACTGATATCACCACACCCATTCAAAGGCTCTGCGTTATCTCTGACTCTGTATGGAGTGTTGCCTTCATCTCTGTGATTTGATTCTGGGTCAGAGATGTAATAAGAAGATCTGATAAATTAGAAATACTTGTTGTTAGGATACAACCTTTTTACATTTTTGTATCAGTAATACAAATGCACTTGAGATTATCATATAGCACTTATTAATTGCCAATTGACTTTTGTATCTAAATAAGCAATTTAATTAATATTTAATTCTCACCATTTTGAAGAATCAAATGTTTAAGCAAACCATTTTTTATTTATTCATTATAGATAAAATTTTGTTCAAACTATGATCCCAAGCACCAGTTTATCAATTTAATATGCAGACATCCAACTGTATTATAAATTTTTAAGTTAGTTCATATCATGTCCCTTGGAACAATGGTGGGTCAATTCTTTTAGAGTACTTATATTGGAAGCATATTTAAACAAATATACAGAATGATTTCTACAAAACTGTATACAAGTATCCTTTCTGTCATGAACTTCAGTATGTGTCAGAGGCTGCAGTTAAAGTAACTAGAAGATTTGGAATTTGTGAGACTAAATTTCTTTTTAAGCAGGCTGACTCAGTGCTGCACTAAATCCTGTGAGTATTTAGTCCATGGATATATTGATACTGAAGTAGAATTATTCCACCTGTAATCAAGAGGAGAAAGATTTGTAATCTGAATAAGGTCTTTAAGGAAAAGAATCATTATTCAGATTGCCCAGAAAATCCTGTGGATAAATTATGTGCTCATATTGATTAGTGAGTCATCTGATCAGTAATGTTAATATTGTCAACTTGATGCACATGCTTTCATTGAATGGAGTTTTCTGTGTTAGAGGTATGGATGGTTTGAAGGCAAAATGAACTTTAAAGATAATTTTTATTCAAATTATTCATTCTATACATGGCTTTTGGATACATTCTATGCCAGTGGAACAGTTCTGATATGAAACATTAACAATTTATTCTGTGCCAAGATTGTACCTTCACAATCACCATGCAGATTCAATTAATCTCTGGACATAATGAAAAAGAAGCTCAGCTTGTATCTTCAAGACATAAACAGCCTACATTACATGTCTCCACATGCCACAATGTCTTATGAATGGAGAAAACATTAGCATCACTGGCTCTTGGAGACAACAGTACAACTATGATGTACTTTATGCTGACAGCTTTAAGGATCCTGGGGACACTGGCTGATGGAATCATTTGGCACTTACTACATGTTTATTATTCAAATCAAGCTTCCTCCTTGTTTGGAAGAGCAACAGAGGGCAGTGTGTATTGATTTTCTTTGTAGTGTCACCTCCTCCTCCTCCTTTCATCTTATTTTCTGGTTTGGATGGAGTAGCGGCTGAGTAACCAGACACTGCCTAAAGTGACTCAGATCTTATTGACAGATTTCATTAAGATGTTCCTTTGTCAATTAGTAGCCTTGTTTCAATGCATGTTCCAATGGGTCCTAGAGAGAAAGTGAGAAAAAAGGAAACATTTTGTGTCATTGTGGAATAGGATGACCCATTTAGGATTTTGACCAGAATTATTGTATGTTTGTCAAGGCTGTGGTGAAGATTTTCATTTGAATGGATGTAGCACTTGCACAAATATGGTACTGAAGGAAAAGATAGTGAATTTCAGTTTGGATTATATGAATCAACTGTTTACAAAAAACAAAACACTGGAGTACTAGAGTTAATGTACATATGCTATTTGACATTGTATTGAGTTTTAGATACAAGTGTTTTTCTCTGACCATAATGTGACATGACCGTGTGATTGACAGTGAATGAGAGATGTGTGCTGCAGTAGTCCTAGACCAACTACTGGTTTTGTTATGGTGCAAGTCAGACAAAGAAGGTACACCTGTCAAAAAAAGTGTCAACAGGTAAGTGCCCAGGCACCTGTGGAAGTCCATAAGGAGATGATGTATTGACAGGTTGGCCTTCATTTGATGTTCATCATTGGCTTGAACATATAAACATAAGAACATGCATTAAGAGGTTAAAAGGCTCAAAGTGTTGCAATTTGGCAATAGAATAAAGGGTGTAATTCAGAGTAATTAGCTGTAGCCCCTATGTATACATCTCTTGTTTCTGATTCAGTTGTTATCTGTTTAATTGCAATTTTGACTGTTGTTAAAAAGGAAAGGCAATTTCTGTCCATTCTAAGAAGAGAACATGTTGTGTACAGCAGTGTATTTTTCACAAGTAAGCAGAATGTTTGACACAGATTAGTTGAACAGCTGATACAGATCAAACCACATGTATATTTCACAAGGTGTTACCCCAAGTGAGGGCCCCAGCCAATCAGTCAGACTTTTATGATACACACAGAAAAATGAGTGTTTATGATATTTAATGGTTTCCTGTGCTCTTCATCCAAACAATTCCACAATTACAAAATGTGTGCAAGTTAGAAAAACATGGGGTATTGTCTAACAGTAAGGAGTGTTGATTCCTACACCTTCAAGAATGACTATTTTGTGTGGCAGCAAGTCGGAATTCACAGCAGTTGGAGTAATTGTTTCTAATGAGAAACTATGCCTGTGCAGAAGTAAGTGTTGTTTCATTGGGATGCTCACTGTCGAAGGTCAAATATAGATTTCAAGAAAAATAGGGGTTTTTTTTTCCATGTGGTCAATTTAAAATCTTAATGAAGGACTTTTGGGGGAATCCGTCTACCAAAATGATGAATCTGCGTTGGATGTGTAATTATGGGTATTTGATTTCTGATTTTGATGGAGAGTCATTTAAGCCAGGGATTGTTTGGGATTTATATTATTGGAATTTATGAGGATTTTTTTAAATCTATTGATGGATGCAGTGTCAAAGTATTACATTTTCCACTGTAATCGTAAATTGAGGGAAGCTACAGGACTCACATTGTTTCTTTCTACCTGGCAGGACCACATATGGTAGGAGAAAACCCAGGTGAAAAATTAAAAACGTGCTCAGCTATACCAGCTGATAAAGTAGATTTTTGATACAGATAATTTCAGTGCAGTGTTTCATCAAAGCATTCCAGATATTAATGCAATCATTGGTAAAGAGGGAGTGAAAAATTTGTATGCAGGGTACAAGTGCTGATGATTACGATGCAAGTTAATTAGTCCAGGTTCAAGCAGTGTGATCATGAGGTGTGATTATAAAGAGGTTCACATGCTACAAATACTATTACTCTCATGATCACTGGAAATTTTATCATGCTTAATTTTGCTCTGATACTCTATTTACATTCTGATCATCATACAAATCACACTGGACAAAGAACTCAGACATGTGGGACAACTGTCTGTCTGGACCCCAGTCTGAGAGGGCTTTGGATGAGTATTAACACATGCATATTGCAAATTGTATGTTAATTGGATACTGTCTGGCACTGGTATGTCATGGAATATATAGCTAATTCTGGGACAACATGAACATTGATGACGCATTGTTTTTGGTCCTTATGCAGGTGTGTAAATGTACTCTTACAAATTAAAAGTTTGCTCCCATTTGATTTGAAATGAAATAGAATACACAGGGTAAATGACTCCATACCTATGTATCATGCATGGTATATTGTTCATTGATTATATGGCCATGCCTGATTATGTCTGTCTGATAAAGCTATTATACTTTGTCTTCAGTTTCTCCAGCTGGGCATCCTTTAGTTTGTACAGGACAGAGAGACTAGGACACCCACATGGAATTCTGTTTTTGAGGAAAACACCATTTTCTCCTCTTTACTGTTATCAATAATTAGATTCCATCCAGAATTCATTATGCACCCAGTAAGATGGTGAAAAAGTCTGTAGCTGCTTTGCATAGAGTGCTGTGCAAGAGGCAATTGTTTTATTATTTTTACAAAATATCTTTGGCAGGTTTTCATGTTTTGATATATTGTACTATGCATGTAAGCTGGCAGAGAGGAGATAAAGCACCAGAGAGAGAGAGAGAGAGAGAGAGAGAGAGAGAGAGAGAGAGAGAGAGAGAGAGAGAGAGAGAGAGAGAGAGAGGTCATTGTAATATAAACATGTGGTAAACAAGAGATCCTGTCTTAATACATAAAACCTAAACTTTTAAACAAAAGTGGTTCGACATAAAGAGTTGAAAGACAGCATGGTTATAATAAAACTACTTAAAAGTGGCACAAGACTGCCTTGCATTGCATTAATTTCTATCATCTTTTATTTGTAAACACAGCACAGATTTGTAACTGTTGCACTGCTGTGATCAATCATTTCTGAAGTACAATGGGAATTTTGGCAGCACTTTACATGGTAGGATGTTGACATAAAGTGTGAACTCTGAAACAGCAGACATTTAAGCATATGGGGCCCTAAGGGAAAAATGTAGATTGTCAACATGACAGCCAAATGGTACAGAAAAAGATGTATATTGAAACATATCAAGTAGTTTAAATTCAGTTTCATTGAGAAGTGTCAAATGCAGCTATTGTGAGCTTATTTTGCAATTTTCTGTACAACATACCAGCCAGCATTAGGAAGTATAATATGATATTGTCTCTGACGAAAGATCATCATGTTCTTCAGATGGATTAAAGAACAAGATGAGGTCATGAACTGTTTGCAGAGCTAATATCCAAAAATACCAGCAGAGTAACCAGGTTACAGGAAATGTGGCGCAAAAAAAAGTTGGCTCTAGGCTTTCAACACTCAGTTGTGTGTATAATCTGGCTAATCCAAGCATGGTCTGGGGAATCGTAGGAAGCATGGGGTGCCAGATCAGCACCTGAAGGAGGATGTGATTGTTTACTGTGTGCATGACTGACATGCATCTCACATGCTGGTTGTACACCTGTCATAGCAGAGATGAAGGGGAGAAATGTTTTTGGTATTGCACCATATGTGCAATAAATAAATGTTATAGCTGATTTGTTTAGATCTTATACTAACTCTGAAAGTTATTTTTGTGTATTTGCCACTACAGTAATTTTGTTGTTTTTTAAACAAGTTAAAAATACTTTGGTGATAAAGAAAAATGTCCCTTTGATTTGTTAGGTTGTCCCTACAAACAGGGACATTGTTCATGTCATTAAATACTTGTAAATTCGCTCATGAGAAACTTGACCGCTAACCAAGAAAACTTGAACCTAACCAAGAAACTTGTACCAGAATTGGCAGAAGGAATCCCCAGCTCCCAGACTGGTAGAAAGCTGTTTTGGATTGATTGATTGATTGTATATTGTTTAATGTCCCACTCGAGAATCTTTCACTCATATGGAGACATCACCATTGCCGGTGAAGGGATGCAAAATTTAGGCCTATGCTTGGTGCTTATGGCCTTTGAGCAGGGAGGGATTTTTAATGTGTCACACCTGCTGTGACAAGGGACCGTGGTTATTGCGGTCTCATCAGAAGGACCATCCCATTTAGTCACCTCTTATGACAAGCAAGGGGTACTGAGGATCTATTCTAACAACCCGGATCCCCACAGGGAGCTGCTTTGGAATGAGAATATGGAATCTTGTCTTTGTAAAATCTTCTTTGAATTACATGTAGATTATTTTTTTCGGTACATGTAAGGCTTACTGCATAATAACTGAACTGATATAATGATGCTTGGAACTCTGTTGTCAAGTCACTCCTGGCAAATCAAAGATATGTTCAGTTCTGATATGTCCTATTGATTTTGACTGATTTAGGAGCAGTCCAAAAACATAAATCATGTAAAGATGCCAGTGCCCTTATTGACACCAGAGTATGGTGGTGCGTGGTGACTAACACTGGAGATTGTATTGAGTAATTACTTTACCCTCATCATTTGAGGTAAATGTAAACAAATAACATGATGTAGTTAGCTGTTGTTGGGGGAAATAATACAATATTGTCAAGTAAATAGGTAAATAGGGTGAAGAGGTTTTTCCTGGTTTGAGACTAGGTCTTAGTTGATGACATGTCGCAATGGAAATATGTCTCTCTAAATGTTCTGTAAAACAAACAAAAAAAAATCATGGATTTTAAGTAAAGGGGAATAATACTTGTAGTAAATGTAGGATGTTATTAGCAAATTGCAACTTTTTCAGCAAAAGATTTGATGGAAAACTGATTCTGATTAGAGGGTTACCTATATAGTTGTTACTGGAAAGTGATTCTAATTACTTTTATTTTGTAGTTCTTTACAATTGACCCCTCCAAAGCCAACTGTGTAGACTAGTGTTGCTGTTTTTATATGAAGTGTTAGGGAAGACACACACAAAAATGATGCTAAGCTGTTTATAATGGGATTGGACAAACTAAATCAAGTGTAAAAAGGGGAGAATGCTTTTCTGGCTGAAATGCCCTCTGGAAACAATTTACCAGCAGTTGCACATTCTTATGTGAGCCTGTAATTTGAAGAGGAAATCCTTTATGCTTGAAATCTTAAAAGAGGAAGGAAATATGGTCTTCATTCTCTTACTCCAGAATGTATAAACCACAAAATTTGTGAGAGGAGTTTGTTTGCAATTAATTGCAAATTAATTTCCAAAAAATCCAAACTTTATGAAAATTTCATGCCACATTTATGTTTGTTTAATTGTTTGCTTCAATGCTTTTCTACAAAAACTGCTTGTTTTCTAATTATGTAATTGTACACTGTTGTTTTTTCTTTCACATCTATTTATCATATGAAATTTTTATTTGCTTATTTTATATGTTTTGTGTTTTCACCTTTATGTCTACAGACCAGACTTTTGATCACAATGAGATGTCCAATTTTGTAAGTTGTCATGGCCTTTGAGGTTCAGAACATATACAGCACTCCACAGATTCCGCGCAAACGGCCATGTTTACGTCCCCGTCGAATGACGCTGATCGATCTCAGGTACACCTGCCTGTCTTAGTCCAACATCAAACTCTCCTGATGCCTGTGAGGAGATACACAGATACCCGATGATCTTGATCATGTGAATGCTTTACCCTGAACACTATCTTGTACTTCTAGAATACTTCAAGTAGCTGACACAAGCATGATCTAATTTAATATAATTATTATACTCGGTTATGGTATCAGAGCAACAGCATCTATATGAAGTAAACCTGTCTAGTATTTTGACAACATGGGATGCCTAGATAACTATACAGTAATAATTTGATTGATTTCTTGCATCAAGTCTATAAATAAAACTGGTTATTGTTCATTATGCTTAGATGTAGCTGGACAAAAATATTTATGGATCATATTCTTTTTTAAGAAGCTGATAGTGATAGGCAAGGGAGAAGGGAGAGAGAAATTATGCAATTTGATCAGATAAAGGAATTCTTGAATAGGTCTTTTGTGATGAAAGAATCTGGTTAATCCTTCAACTCGTGTTATATAAGTTTTGTCTTTATTAATACATAACAAGTCAGATATATTTTGCAACAGACCCCAAGTCTGAAACACTTACCTTTCTAAAGTAACAAATATTCTTTATCAGTCAGCAGAAATTATATGAAACCATTGCTTGTGCAATACTGGTACATCTTTGTTAACTTTGTTGAGTTTTGAAATCCCTTTTAAAAGGAGCAGCTGAAAATTTTTATGCACATAAGTGAGTGCTCTGGGTCTCTTACTAAAAACAAACCAAGACTAGAGACAGTAGGAGAGTTGCTGTGTTTCACAACTTTCTGATCCTTATCACTGAGTAATTTTACAATTGTTCACTCAATTTTGTTGATTTATATATATATATATATATATATATATATATAAGTAGAAAGTAGATATTTATGCCTTTTCTGCACAGAACAGACAGCAGATCAAGTTTTGCTGGAAATAAGTTAACATGTTAAAAGCTAGTATGTTTGGGGTACTTTGTGTATGGTCAGTGAATGGATTGTGAAATCTGACTGGCGAAACATTCAGTCCAGTGAAATCCTTTCTATCTAGATTAGTATAAATATACTTAGAGGTTCAAACCTGAGTATTGTAGTAATGTCAGTGGTGTATTTGTTCCTAGTGTAGTGGCAGCATGTGTCCAGGTCCAAGTGAAAATTTTCGCATCATTGTAAACACTTGTAAAACAATAATGTTAACTTTGAGTTAAGTAAGATCACAAAACAATACCAAATAAATTACTGTTGTTTAAAGGCAAATGAAATTCTGGATTTAAAACGTACATTAATCCACCAACACATTCCAATATTTGGATCACAGGATTGCTAACAATCCTTTTGTTTTAAGGATTCATTATAAGGTGAAACCATTTGCCATTTAAGAAACCTAAGTGACACTACTGTAATACTGAATGAAATGATTGTCAAACTTTTTATCTAACTGTTCAAAATATTTATTCTCTGTATCCATAGTCAATGTACAGAAGGTGGTATGAATTCATGCACTTGGCATTGTATTGGGGTTTTTTTTTTGGGGGGGGGGGGAGGGGTGCAGCTGGAGAAGTTGGTAGTTGAATGACATGAGTAAAATTCTTGACAGGCCAAAAAGTTTTTGCCCAATAGTTGCATTCCTAAATTGAGGGAGGGGGAAGTTTAAGGTATTCATCAGCTAAAACTCAAGCATTTTTTTTGCTAAGAGGGGTATTAGGTAGTGTCACGAAGAAATCTGGTTCAAGCTTCTCTACCATTCCAAAGTTGGCATTCCCATTGTATGTCTCAATTTAAAAAAAACCCACTTTTTTTTTCAATTCACACTCAATTTTGCAAAGATAATACCTGAAATGACTATGATATATGGTGTTGAGAATTGAATTACCTGTCAACAAGAGCTCTCTTTTGACTTGAGATTCTTGCATTACTTTTTCTAAAAAAAAAATTAAGCTGAACTAAATTCATTAAGCTGTATTTGAAGTTGTTCATAATAATTTCTTTAGCAAAATCCACTGTACTGTTTGAAAATTTAAGCGAAGAAAAATATTGTTAAATTCTGCTGCCGTTATCACGCATCCATTCTGAACTGGTACAAGTGTTGTCGCCTAGTGGGAAAAAGGGCAATGCAACTCACTGCTATCTCCTAATCTTTAGAAGTGTAGATTTTTTAAATTGAAGGAAAATAATGAAATGGAGCATGTTAAATGAGCTACAGTGTTTTAAACTTGACCTTTTTACACTTAAAAATTCAAATATATTTATTTTGTCCATTGATGTCTACACAGTATAAGCAACACAAATCAGTCATTACATTAAATTAATGAATACACTCACTTTCTAACAATATAGATATGTAGAAGTTTATCAGTAATACTAGTAAATGGCAAATAAACGATGATGTTTTTGCACTTAAAATACATAAAAATTCATCATATAGAAATTTAGGAGTTTATAAGTGTCAGTTATAAGAATTACACATCATTAAAAAGTGGGAGTTATCAATCAAAGTTGTAAATTATTGCCAAAGAAACTAAATATTTGGGTTTAATTGATATAGATGTTTTCAAGGATCATTGTTCTGTTTGAGAAAATATATCAACATTTGTATCTATAGACATATTTAAGAATCAGTGCTCTGTTTGGGAAAAGTCAATCAAATTCATGAATTCACAACATCTGAATTAGTTCAAAATCACTATTAACATTCTTTAGAATAACAAAACTGAAATACATATCTAGGGTTATGAATATTGACAATATTTTGGATGAAACAGAAATGGTAAAATTGTGCAGATTCACTCCAAAACACAGTCTTCTCCAAACCCTTTCTGAATTTGAATTGGCAAAATATTTCAGTAGAATAGGGCTTAGTAACAAATATGTAATACATGTGGGAAAATACACAAAGTGCCTACTTTGGCAGAACTTTTGCGCAGTTGTGCTCCATAGCTAAGTTAAACTTTCTTAAATTGTCTGATGTGCAATGAAAACCTTTTTGCATACACTGATAATAAAAGAATTGCTTGTTGCAGAACTGTAGCTCTCTGTAAAAAGAGATCTGATCTGTTCCAGTATTTAGTCAAAGAGCTACAGTTCTGCAGCTACAAGAATTGCTAGTCGTACATGTTGTATACAACATGTATTATGATCAATAGCAAATATACATATGCATACTAAATAAACTTGGCAATTTTGTAATACAGGTTAAAAATTTTGTAGTACAGATTAAAAATAGCATCGAAGGAATTATAGTAGGTGTTGCAGCATGCATTTCACAAACACTATAACAATGCTCTGTTCACTGATTTGCAGTTACTGCTTTCATTTTGTTTTTTCATCCTTTAAAAGCACTAACTAGGCTGCATGCTAAGTGAGAAGAATGATGCATGTATTTGGATATTTTCATATATTACCAGTTTACAAAATTAAATCTACTGCTGTTATATGACATGCAAATTCGTATTGATTTCAAAATTGAATCTTGCATATATTTCATTGATCAACATATTGTCCACCCCCACTCCCATCCAATATATATATATATATATATATATATATATATATATATATATATATATGGGGGTAGAAAAGTGCATCACAGAAGCAAAGTTTTCCATCAAAATTTTCAATTGTTAATGTACCTTAATTGGCCAAAAAATATTTTTCTGATGAAATAAAATTGAAATTCAGATATGACCATAATGAACAGTATATGATAACATGCAGAAAACAGTGTTGATACCAACTGTAGAAGTTAACATTATATTAAAAATAAAAACTTAATTGATGCAATGATCAACAAAATTTTTCAATCAATGTTCAGAATCCTGTCGATCCAACAAAAAGTAAATTATACAGATTTTGTATTTTTGATTAATATTACAGTCTGTAAATTGCATGAGAAAATGCTGGTACAATTATAAAATCAAGAAGCAGCAGTAAGTTTATGTAAACATAAGTATTGTAAAGATGATATTTTAACATTGCATTAATAGTATACCATTCTATTGCAAATGTTTGTTGTTGTTCATTCCACTTTATTTTTTAAATGCTTATCATACATGGCTGTGTGTGTGTGGGGGGGGGGGGGGGGGGTAACAGGGAAAAAAAAAAAAATAAATATATATATATATATATATATATATATATATATTCAATTTGATGATAATCCAATATGATTTTGCCACCTATTTTCCTCTACTACAGACATGAAACTAGCTAGGGAAAGTGATCTCTAGTAGAAAGAAAAGTTAAGATGTTTTTCATGCCAGAAAATCTACTGCTGATGCATGAACCCTCATCATTTATGGATTAAAGCAACATTAACTTCAGATTTTATTCAGGGAATTCAGGAAACATTTCAAATGAGTGACGGGCAGGGAATCTAAGCCTCCTTGGATTGTATTCCAGACATGACTATTGATAAGCAGTACTGCATGAAAGTGATGTGTTCTTCCATCAAACTTGTCAGGAGCATTTACAATTCCCTCCAATAAAAGAAATTTTTGGAAATGTTTACAATGTAGGGGTTTTGACCTTGGCTTCTATTTCTTTCTTCCTCTGAACATCTGGGGTTTTTCAACTTGGTTCCAAGGGGTGGAAAGAAGTGAACATTACAGAAGACAAAATGGCTTAGTACATCTTGATATGACTTGGGTAGAGATTTCATCAACACAAGTTTATGTAACATTGTGTGTTTATCTTCAAGATATATACGTATACGTTTTTATTATATCTTTGCAGTGGAAGTTGATATGTTTGTAGGAAGGTTGGTTAAGTGATTTTAGTTAGCCCAGATGTTACCAAAATCTCAGTATCTCTAGGAAGTCTTTTATAGATTTCCAGAAACAATTGTCAGGTTGATAAATTTTGTCACTGAGAAATATATCAGAAATAGTAAGACAGCTGTTTAAATTTGTAATACATTGATAGATACATTTTATAACAAGAAATATTTCCTATTCATTGTCAGGGACTGTTATTGATTAAGTTAATTGAATTTAGTTCAATTTTCACAAATGAAATACTCTAATATTTCAAGTCTACTGGATAATGAAAAAGGAAAAAAATTGCTGTAGCAAGTCTAAGTTTGCCTAGGAATGTCAGTTACGTGGGTCATTTCCCACAGAGAGGTAAATATCGGTGAATATCTATGTAATGTTACTTTACATGGGTAGGGCAGAGCTCATGGGGCATTTAATGTGTATGTGATGCATGAGTTTCCATGTTTCAGAAATGTACGAGTAGATGAAGATGACAACCAGCCCTACAGAAAATGCAGCACGGCTACGATTCGATCGGAAGGCACTGGGACACAGTATTACTCCAAGGTAATTTGCTTGTATGATCCCAGTACTTGGAAATATATCTTTAAAACTAATATTGCTTATTACATCAACAACAGTTTATGAAAATTGAAAACTTATCATCATTTGAGTACCTTCCTTGTTATTAGCATTTAAACATTATGAGTGAAGCTTACAGAGAAAATGAAGTGATTTTCAAGTAGTTCATTACATTCTGATTGAACTCTGTACTGATAAAGGTCAAACATAAATTTCATGGAGATCCATTACTCCTTGAACCAACTTTGAATTGGCAAATGTTTTGGTTGTTTACCAGGCATTCCATCACATGCTGCATGAGTATCTGAAAGAAGTGAAAATAAAATAAAACATGCAACAGCTCTACATTTTCAAAGACAAGTATCCCAAGAAAGACAGACAGTGCTCAAACACCCAAGTTTGTCCACTTCAACATGTCAGATGTAATTGTGCTTAATTGATCAATAAAGGATTTAGGCACGTGGGAAATGGATCTCTGTGACACAAAAAGCATGCGTATTAGATAATATTGAATTACGTCAGAACACCATAGATATTTTTATGAACTGATCATTTGTTTGTTTACTGACAAATGCTATTGATTGAATATTTTTGAGACACAGGTGTAGTTTGAAATAACCAGGAATGAATCTCAGACATGAGTTATGATTGTAGGAAGCAGGGATGGTCAGTAATTCTGAAATCAATTTTCTCCATTTTATTCAGCATGGTGGAATACAGCACATGTATGACAGTTCTGACACAGCCAGTCTGGATTCCTTCAAGAGTAACTCTTCTTGTATGAGGATTAGAAGGGTGTCCAGGTAAATCTGATTTTTTTAAAAAATTCTTATCAGAAAAATCATCAAATGCATGGCATGTTTTCAGTTTTAAAAGGTCTTCAAATGATCATTGTTTCCTCATTATACCTCTACTTCCATTTCATTTTTGATTCACATTAATTTATGTTGATTTTTTGATGAATAATGTAAGGGTAATCTTGTGAGATAATTCCATAAACAGGAATAATCAGAACAATAGAGAAAAGAGATTATTGCTGTAGAACGTTTTGTATTTTTACAGTTCATTCGAAGGATCCACTAGATTCCCAAGGCTTCAGGAGTGTGCACATTTCCATTATGATGTGGTAGAACTTCCTGGTTTTCAGGTAAATTAATTTGCTGTTCTTCTTATTGCTAAAATAAATTGTATTGCAATGTATCAGCTCTGTAGCAATGAATTTGTATCTCTTTGATTGCAAGCTTAGGCAATATCTCAGTTTTTCTCTTCATTGCTCACTAGGTAACAATTTGAACTAAATATATAATGGAAGACACTTATCTGTAAGTGTGTACGCAATCCATGTTCAAATCAAGTGCAATATATTGCATCTGCTCATAAAAATCTGGCTGACATGCCTAATTAAGTTTATGCAGGTGTATAGGATGTTTTCTCTTCCTTCTAACAGGTTTGTTTGTGTGATGAAGAGCAGGAGAATTTTCACCATGTCAGTGGGGAGGAGGAGGGAGGTGCCTTCCTTGTTAAGATCACCTGTGGTAACAAGTGCTGGATGGTTAAGCGGACACTCAGAAACTTTTGCATGTTGGATCGGCAACTGCACAAGTGTATATTCGACCGCAAGTTTAGTAGGTTATTTGACCTACAGAAGTCAGACGAAGGAAAAAGCCCCAAGGTATAGAATCTGTTTACCAAAACAAAAAACAAAAAAAACCCCATCAACAGAAAGGAAGTGTTCAACAAATAATTATTAGAACCCTCCATCAAAGATGTGCATATATAAAAGTCAATACTCCTATCCATTATTGTGATACAATATATCTAGTAAATTTAAAGACAACCATCATATTTTGTATATGAGTACTTGATGGCTAGGGAAAGACCTTTATACATTTTGAGGTCAAATTTTCAAAGGTCAAGTTTGCATTGAAAAAAATCAGTCCCAACTATAAGCATTGGATGGGACCATAGTCTACATTATCAGTTTTCTAATTTTTCATGTATTAACTTTTTCTGTATATTTCTTCATACAAAAGCTATATTTTAATGTAAGTGTATTTTTATGTTCCTTGGTTAACATCAATTTAACATTTTGTGTACAAATTAATTAGTTTTACATTTATGGATTACCTGTGACAGGAGACAGAATAAATTGGTTTGTAATAAATCATTGGTTTTTTTTTTTGGTTTTTTAGGAATTGGAACTTTTTCTTCAATCCTACCTGAAGAGATTTTCAGATATTGCTGGTAGTATGATTAACTGTGGCTCAGTTCTCAACTGGTTTGAGGTATGTGGTACTTTTTGGTATTAATTATATTTACAGCAACTTAAAATCAATTAGGCTGCAATTTCATGAATATGATACTGAAACATAACCCTTTGGTCAAGGTCAAAGTCACAGTGATCAGTAGCATAAAAATTTTGTCCAGACAAGGAAAACTTTTTGAACAAGGGTCATATGGACAAGGTCAGATTTACAGTTGAACACAGTAGGTGATTAGCTGGTCATGTTAATGAAAAGTTGGGGAAGGTGGGGATAGAGTATCTATGATATACCAAAAAAATATTAAAGTCTAAAAAGGAATTATTAAGTATTGAGGCTACAATATGTCTCATATAAATATATATGTATTGTAATGTGATTATTTGAGAAGGCATTTCAACTTTGGTTGACAGCGATTATCTGAGAAAAACAGAAGTAGACCCTATCCTTTCAGATATTGTAGTTAAGACTTTGAAGTGATTTATGAGGTTTGTGATCCCTGTCTCTGTTTCAGATTGACAATCGAGGAAATCGTTTACTCGTTGTGGATGATTCAGGAATCAATACCCCAGCCATTGCTGCAGCTCATGCAGTAAAGCGATATACTTCACAAGCCATAGATGAGATATCATTAGAGGTAAATTATACCGGCTTTTCTTTCATGGTAAAGAATCAATTGCAATGCATTCAAAAATAACAGAATGATTCATCAAAACAGCTAAGATGTGATGCATTATTATTGAATTTTCATGATCTGTAGAGAAATGCACATATGAGATGCAATCAATATTTAGGCATTAAATTATTATAACAATACTTTGTTATTATTTTTGCATTGTTTATGACCTGTATTAAAATATGTGTTAAAGGTTGGAGATATTGTGTCTGTGATTGATATGCCCTCCACAGAGGACACAATTTGGTGGAGAGGGAAGAGAGGATTTGAAGTAAGTCAATCAATGGCACATGGAAACTTCCTGCTTTACTATTAAATATTTATTGCATGTGTAAGTCTTCAAGTCTCTCATCTCAAATTATGACATAATCATGTTGATTTGGGGAATTTGGTCGTGAGTTTGGTGTCTGTTTTGAGGCCTATGTATGAATTAATAAGAACTTACTCCTACATGTTAATGTTTAATGCAGAGAAATACTCATATTTCATTACAAACATCATGACATTGTTACTCACTTCACCAAAAACAAAAACTTTATGAAGTTTTGCATACCTGACAAGCACTTTGCAAATGAAATCTTTCAGCATCAGTGAGATACAAAACCCCTCAAGTACCCTCTACAACTCATAACCTATTATCCCCTCCTATTTCACCAATATTCATTGTTAACTCAGAAGAAAGTAATATCAGTCTTAAATCTGACATTCAATTAATTCCTAATGATCTATTGTTAGTAATTTTGAATTGTATGACATCATACACATTCCTAAGCAATTCAAAGTAGAATGTACTTGGTCACACTACATGGTCTTGTGTCTGTGAGACATCAATACATATCCCAATAAGCACATGCATGGATACACACAACAGCAAATTCATGTTCTCAGACTTGTTTACTGTCCTTCAGGTGTCTGGTAAGAAAAGCCTAATATTGAAATTAATTTCTCATATTGTTTAAAGGATGCTTAGGCTACCTATCAACACATGCACATGGCAGTGCAGTTACCGTTGACTTGAATTGCCTAAAACCCTGTGGCAAGGGTTCTGAATGTCTACAAAAGCACAAAATCTCATCTCTATAAATGCCGTAGACTGACTGGTATAACTGTCAACTGCCTTCAAACTGGCTGACTGAAATTTACACTTCATAATCTAAGAATAAGCTGAGATGATGTGCTGAAACATCTCTGCTTCTGTGGCATAAAGCTGTGTCATGTTGCGGTAGGAATGCCCTTAATCATCATTAACGTGATGTCAAGACGCAACTGATTGTGATGACTCTGTCCAAATGTGTCTTATACAAAGATAGTGCCATGTACACCAGTTTGATGAGTTAAAATTTAAATTTTACCTTTCATATGGGCATTGGTTTGTTTCTCAATGTCGCAGTGAACATTATATTGATAACTGCATGGTAGAATGTGACAGATTTGTTGTTTGTAGCATTATGGTATGTGCAGGATCTAAAATATAATATCAAGACCCTATTTTAAGTTAAGCATAGTTGTTAGATATTCCGTTAAAACCTGTTTTCATGATATTATTGCACTTTATTGTCTTCAAGCATATCCTTTATTTCATAGGTGGGGTTTTTCCCAGCAGAGTGTGTTGAAGTGATAGGTGATAAAATCCCAGCCTCTGTCCAGTCCATGGTGCCAATAAATAGCAATAGTAAGGAACACTGAACTTAAGTAATGGGATGTATTTTGAGTCTTGCTGTATCTTCACAATTGTTTCATTTTTATATGCCCACATAAGCTATGATGCTGTTGTCTGTGCATCTGTCTGTAATATCATAGCTATGCTTTCCCTCTGGACCCTGTAATTGTAAGGGATTCATTTGATTTATTCACTTTTCGTGTTAAACACACATGAAGAAGTGTACTTCTTGGTATGCATCATGGGCAATTTTTAAGATATGCAGGGTAGTCTGATTTTGTCATTTCTTGTCTGTTTTGATTCAGTATATTCATTGATTAATCCATCTCATTGTTTTTCTCATTAGAACCATTATGTAGACTTAATTATCAAAATTTCCAGCATTATTGACATTGCATATACCTAAATTTTTACATTATTTCCTAGAATGTAATTTGAAAGTATGTATTAGGATGAACTGAATGTGTTTTCCTCATTCAGTTAATACAATGTGCAGAAAGATATTGTCACTAGTTGATGATAGCTTATCTTTGAGACACTGAACATTTCTCCTATACTGTGTATAAATTGATTAATGAATGCATTAATGCAAGAACATTGATACTTCAAAGCACATTGTATTTATGCAATTTACCAATGATTAGACTGTTGATTATTTGAAGCTGTCGTTATATGATACTGCAAGGGGAATTTCTGCAAGGTGTACGATTAATGAAATACTGCAAGGAGAAATTTCTGAAAGGTGTAGAATTAATAAAATACTGCAAGGGAAGTTCCTGCAAGGTGTAGGATTAATGAAATACTGCAAGAGGAAATTCCTGCAAGGTGTAGGATTAATGAAATACTGCAAGAGGAAATTCCTGCAAGGTGTAGGATTAATGAAATACTGCAAGAGGAATTCCTGCAAGGTGTAGGATTAATGAAATACTGCAAGAGGAATTCCTGTAAGGTGTAGGATTAATGAAATACTGCAAGAGGAATTCCTGCAAGGTGTAGGATTAATGAAATACTGCAAGAGGAATTCCTGCAAGGTGTAGGATTAATGAAATACTGCAAGAGGAATTCCTGCAAGGTGTAGGATTAATGAAATACTGCAAGGGAAGTTCCTGCAAGGTGTAGGATTAATGAAATACTGCAAGAGGAAATTCCTGTAAGGTGTAGGATTAATGAAATACTGTAAGGGGAAATTTCTGCAAGGTGTAGGATTAATGAAATACTGTAAGGGAAATTCCTGTAAGGTGTAGGATTAATGGAATACTGTAAACCAATTTTTATATGCAAGTGAGAAATATTCACAAGATTTGCGTGCAACTAGGAAATTGTAAATATTTGTGGTCACAAACTCATCATTCATATTTCTCAATCATTTTCTAAAGCAACAAAGCAGTATGAATATAACAATATATTACACAGAGCTGACCATTTGAAATGTAAATAAAATGCTTGGTTTAAAGTAAATGTAAGTTTCAAGATAGATATGTGAAATTAATTTCCAAAATATTTAACTTTATCAAAGATATACCAGCATCGAAAAACTAACCATCTAAGTGAACCAGAGTGGCTTGCCCCTGCTTCAAGAATACTGAATATCATGATTTTTCTTTTATAGTGATTTGTGCCTTTAATTCCTGAAACAGTTTGATTTATAAAGTTTCACATATTGTTTTAATATGCTTTTGGAAAACCTGTGTTTAAATTTTAAACTGTTATAAAACACACTTGTGTGTGTGTTGGGGGGGGGGGGGGGGGGGGAGATAAAATATGTATAGTCAATCATAGAAATTAATTAATTGTTATCCACCAGTCATTTGTGAATATAAAATGACATGTATAATAGTTGGTTTGCAGTTTATAAACACACAGTAGTAATATATGTGTATTACTGACACCCCAAGTCTTAATTGGGTGACTGGAAGTATCATTTCCATTTTTCTTGGTTACTACAAAGCAGTAATTTTACTGATGGCTTTTGTGTGTTTTGCAGTTGTCCGCAAACATGGGAAGTTTCTATCGTTTCTGCGGATGTTTTTTACAACACGTCCTCCACGGAACCAGCTTAAACAGTCTGGTATTGTCAAGGAGAGAGTGTTCGGCTGTGATTTGGGAGAACATCTTCTGAATTCTGGACATGATGGTAGGATTCATCAAATTACAGAACGAATTGGTCAAGAAATGTGTTCCTGTAATATGTGCTGGAGTAATATTAATGACTAGCCCATAAAAAAGAGTATTGTTACATTTCAGTTCCTCTGGTCCTAAAGTGCTGCTCTGCATTTATAGAGGAAATGGGAATTGTAGATGGGATATACAGACTTTCTGGAATCACATCCAATATACAGAAGTTAAGGTGGGACATAATCCTGTGAACAATTTTGAAATATTTTAGAGTGTGGCATTTTGTTAGTACTATTAAACTAGTGTACTCTGTTTCACTGTGAATTCTGACTGTTTAATGATGAAAGTGTTACTCCTCAATACCACCCTCTTTAAACTGGTCCTTCTCTGAAATTGATCAAATTTGAAAGTCCCTGCAAAGTTGTATGTATTATGTATTCCTTATACAGAAATTCTAAACCTGGCCACATGCTGATCATAAAGCAGAGTGTAATGGTGTAACTCTATGCCCAAATGGGAAAATTATTGTATCAAAAAGAATGAACTGGTATTAATATTGACCTTACTGAATAAGTTAATATGATGTTCTCACTGACTTGTTATACAAAACAAGCTGCAAAGGAGATAAAAATTCAATAAATTTGGATGCTAAAAATTAAATTGACATATTTCATCAGGATCCACTCAAAAGTATTGAAATTGCATACAACTTTGATCATTAAGTATGTAGGTTTTAAAATTACATCCTTCAAATATAAGAAACTGTGCCCTAAGTCTGGGTTAACTTCATAAACATGCATTCAGAGTAATGATGCAGAATTATTATGTCACACAACGGAAACCTAAGGCCACAATTATGTGTAAATAATTTGGTTAGGCATTGCCAACCCACATTTAAATATTACAAAATTGGAAATATTTTCTGAGTTGATTTAGATAAAGAAACCAAAGATGTGTAGTATTCAGATGTATACATGTACATGTCAGAAATGAAAAAAGTTTAATTGAATGCCAAATCCTTGTCAGAAAAAAATATATACAGTTCCTTCTGGAATCCTCCCTGCTGAAACTTGTAAGATTTTATATAATTTATGACATTAAAAACAAAGTCCATCTTCCGGCAAAGTTTGAACTTTTCTTTTATAAGAATAGAATTTACATAAAAAAATAATAATGTAAAGAAAATAACATATTTATTTTCTTTTTTACTCCAGGTCAATTTTTTTAAAATATTCTTTTATCTCCACCAAAAAAAGGAAGAAAACATTTCTTACCTACCAATTCAACAGTGTCAGATGTGGGCCAGCAATGCCAAAGCAACACTTACTTGTATTTAATTGAGACCTAAAATGTAAAATTTCTGGTGTTTTTTTTTAAATCATTAAAAATTGTTTAACATCAATAAAACTAGATAGAAATATCAGCAACACACAAGCTCTGGAATAGTATTGATAGACATAACTCATAAGCAGTTGTTAATTTAAATAAACCCTTTAAACCTGCCATTTCTGCAGTTTAAACTGGTCATTTTCTTCACCAACATCCTGTCTAAAACAGCACAAAATTTTTCTCCCAGAGCATGTTGGATTAGGTTAGGTTTGCTATATAATGATCAATCATATATGAATATTTTTCTTTGATAGATTGGCTTTTGATGAGGATAGAGTGCCTGACCTAACAGAAGAGATTTACCTACAAGATATTCACTGTATTAGTTCACTGCTCAAAATGTACTTCAGGGAACTCCCAAATCCTCTGCTGACGTACCAGCTGTATGACAAGTTTGCTGTAAGCCTGTCAAGCAATTTTACATTTCTTCAAGACAGAATAGGGTTGTTTTATAGTCAAATGAATAAAAATGCAACAAATCTCCTCGTATGACTTTAAAAAGGTGTCGAAAGAGATGTTAGTAGAAATATTGTATGCATTGTAAATGTCATTTGTTTGTAGGATGCCGTACGGGACGAGGACAACAAATTGTGGAAGATTCATGATGTTGTCCAACAGCTCCCTCCTCCTCACTACAGGTATGTTCTTTATTGCTATTTCAAATACAAAATTTCTATTAATGGTCTATAATAAGATTTTGTATTCAGAACATTGTGGTACACATGCAAATTACTGTTCTTCTGTCTGTTTGGATGGTGTTACACATTTACAATAAAGCACCAGCTGGTGACACATGTTCCTTGAAACATTCTGATTTTAATGTCTTATCATATTGTTTAACACTATGACATTGCACTAAAGGTTGTCACCAAAGCCCTTCTCATGTTAAATTATAAAATCACTGCATATCTAGAAGTAATTGAAAAAGTCTCTTTTACAAACAGGACAACTGAGTTCTTGATGCGTCATCTAGCAAAAGTTGCAGCATTTGGCAAAGAAACTGGTATGCATTCCAAGAATTTGGCCATAGTGTGGGCCCCAAATCTTCTCAGGTACTGGCGCTTGTTTTCTTTAAAACATTTGTGCATTGTTGACCACTTATTTTCTGAAGAAGATACAGATGTTTTGAGACACAATACAGTAATGACTGTTGTAATGTTTGACAGGTCAAAGGAGTTGGAGTGTGGTGGAGGTGCAGCAGCTTTGCAGGGGGTGGGGATCCAGGCTGTTGTGACAGAATGTTTGATAGTGTATGCAGATCTCATCTTCAGTGACAAACTTCCATCATATTCCTCACCAGAACTGAAACGTATGGAACATGCATAGATATACTAGTATATTTTGTAAATGAAACTGTATGTTTTAGTGCATTTAAAGAAAAATGATTTTGTTTTTGGGTAGAAAGGGGTGATCACTTAAATGATCATCCCCCATCTACACTAAAAAGCTAGCAAATCATCACTATTAGGGCCTCTGCTGTACTGTGTTGTAATCTTTTGTGGGCAACACATACGACTGCTTAATTTAGGGCATGCTTAAGTAATGTGCTGTATTTTTGGTACAGTATATTAGAAAATTATTACATGTATCTTTTAACATTACATGTATTACAGTCAATTTTAACTTTTAATGTATTTATGTTGAGGACTAAGGCATGTATAATTAATTTTTCAGCATCTAGGAAAAAACCTAGACCCAAATCCCTGGCGATCTCTACACCCACAAAGTTAATAACACTGGAAGAAGCCAGAGAAAGGGCCTTATCAGCTAGTCTTCATCCCCCACACCAAAAATATATAGATGTAGGAAGTGGACCCAAAGGCTTGTCTGGGAAATACCATACAGTCTTAGATCTACCTGGTTATAGGTATGTTTATGCATGTTAAAAAAAATGTAGACATATACTGTATATTTTAGAGCTAAAACTATGTGGAGTTCGTAAGAGTGATAGCCACCTTAAAAATTAAGTTAGTACTTGTGTTACCTTGAAAGTGTTATGGATTGCAGTGATTGATTTAATATTGTTTTGAAATGAGAAGACTATGCTACTTTGTAGAAAAAAGACCCCTTTGAAGGAAGTTGGAAATTTAAAAGCAAAGAAGTCTCCCAGTGGTTGGAGGTCCATATTTACTAAGGGAAATCGACAAAGCAGCATGAAGCACAAAAACCACAAAAGTGGATTATCACGTAAGAGAATACCATCATATACATGTAAATGCTTCTCACTGAATATTATTTAATAAAAACAGTAGCACAGAAAAGATAATGTTTAAAAAACTGCAGCAGTGACCAATTCCTGCCCTCTGAATTATATTTTGGATAGAATTATATGTGGTAATACACAAAATTAGGATTACCACATAGAATCAAAACAGCATTCAATATTATTGATATTTTGACGTCAATACAATGCTTTAGTTACCTGAGAAGTGCAAATAATTACTGAGACCAGAATATTGTACTTTGAGCTAAAACATTTCATTGACCAAGAAAATCTCAATAATTATTTTATTATATGATTGAAGAATAACTCTCTACTAGAGCCTGCCAAACAAAATGTGGCCAGCCATCATTGTATACAGATACATCGCAAGACCTATTCCAAAATAATTGGAGACACAGGTTTTTAGCTGAAAGCTCAAGTGAGCATATCTGATCAATTCTTGTATGGCGTCTGTGAAGTGTAATATTTTCAACTTCTTCTGCAAAACCACAGAGCTAATTTCATTCAAACTTGCCATAAAGCATGCTTGGGTAAAGAGGATTCAAGTTTGATCAACTGAAGTGTCTCCCTTTTTTGAAATGAGATAAAACAGAATTAGTGAAAGTTTTGAGGCATCAAAAAATATTCCTAAGTTGTTTGATTCAGGTTTTTTTTAAGCCCCTGTGACTGAAGTGGAGGGGGCAGATATTGTTTTTGTTCTGTCTGTCTGAAACTTTGCTCATAACTTTTAATTGGTGAGTTATAATTCTCTCATATTTCATGTGTGCATTTCTTGTGACAAGACCTATCTTTTGGCACAAAAGTTTTTAACCTTGGTACCTTGGCCTTGGAATTTGACCTACTTTTAAGAAAACCAAACCTGGGCAATATTTCCTGAACTACTTAAGATAGGGCTTTGATAATCTGTGTATAGATTCCTTGTGGCAAGAAATTTCATCTGATGCAATGATATTTGACCTTGGCATTTGACCCAAATTTCAAAACTTTCACTAAATCTTAACTTTTTCAGCAAATATTTGGCATGAGGGGAAATGTGGGGCACAGATGTGATCAGACACTGGTTACTGATTTAAATGTATAAAATCATTATACAAGTAAAATCTGAAAACAGTGTTTGTTTATGTTTGTGCTGTGTTATTTCTTAAATAAAATGTGGATAATACACATATATTGAAAACTTTTGGCCAATATTTTGTAGAAATTGTTGGAAATGATCATTTTCTGATATTATTCAATCCATTATACACAAGCAAGGGTATCACCACCTTCATATTTTCATCATGCATCCATTTACATACATGTATATTAAAGGGAGTTTATTAAACATTTCAATTATTTTTAATTTCTTTTGTTTTTACAGGGACATTTGTTAGTAGTGTAGTGAATATAATCCTTTATTTGAAAACCACTTTGAAAATTTAGGAGGCTTATTATTTTTATTTGTAGAATCACTGGGTACAGGAATGGAGAGGAAGGCCATAACAGAGGAAGATGTGCAGACCTGGAAGAGGCGGCGACTGAGGGGAGCCAAGAGTGCCGAGTCATTGTTGGTCCTTCCACCATCCACCTCCATTGACAGCACCAAGAGAATGTCCAGGCTGGTTGATGAGACCATGCTGATGAAATTGTTTCAAGGTACTGGATACCTGCATTTTTATGTAGATTTCTACAGAATGATTTGAAGAAATATAAGTACAGTACACAGTACTGTATACAGTACACAGTACTGGCACAGTATACTTATATTTCAGAATATCTGTGGAAAATACATGTTACATGTATCATTTCATCTCGGATCACCTCACAACATGTCAAGGATGTTTGTACATCTACTTGTATTTGTGACGCATTTCTGTTTG
Organism: Ostrea denselamellosa; assembly: GCA_024699665.1. Classification (NCBI taxonomy): domain Eukaryota; kingdom Metazoa; phylum Mollusca; class Bivalvia; order Ostreida; family Ostreidae; genus Ostrea; species Ostrea denselamellosa. The sequence goes on along the minus strand of JAMZEH010000037.1, from coordinate 8,912,496 downwards.
CTTCCAACATCGGTAGACATAATATTGACAGTTGTACAACAAAAAATACTTTTACTTTTGATTTAGATTTACTAACCCAATGGTCTTATGCAGCATTGATTTTTTGCTTGCCCAACCTCTATAATTGGTAGCCCCGGGCATCAGGTGATGGTAATTTTACACCCCTTATTTCTTTTACATAAGAAACTTCATGAAAGTTTTCCTTCCATTTTGCAGAAGAGGAGAGTAAAAGACTTTTGGGGCATAAGCGATCTCTGTCATCGGAGTCCCCCAGAAATCTTCTGCATGCTGAGGAGACCATCACTTACCCAAGCTATATTGTGGCTGGCTCTAGAGAGATGGCAATTGATGTAGATAATTCAAAAGGTGATGATGAGACAGAAGTTAATTGATGACAAGTTTCAATTTTTATAAGTTCATGTTTAAAAGGTAATATCTTGAGTGCATGTGTTCATTGTTTTTGCAGATGGTGTAGAGAATGAAAATCCAGATAAAAGGAAACAGAAGCAATCTTTTGTTCGTTCTGAGCCAAAGCGAAGAGTGGTATCACATCGTAGGACCCCTTCTGCACCTCTCAGTCCAAAAATGAATGAATCTCGGGAGAAAAGCAGGAGTCCTAAAATGTCCAAGCAGAAAGGAATCTCACAAAGTGTCTTTGAAATAGAGCATCGAGGCACCGAGGGACTGAGAGAGAATCTCATGTCATCTTCAATCGATGCAGAAAAATTTGTGTTGCATGTTGATGACAAAGACTTGTTGAAACCAGTTGATCAAAAGGGCAAGAGCCCCTTAAATGACAATCGTAAACTGAGGAACTCTAAATCACCACAGAGAGATTCAAAGGAAGGGTCTTCTTCCCCTAGAGAACTAAAAAAGACTATGAACATTAGTGACAAATCTCGGAAGAAGGAAGAGGTTATTGATTTACCAGAAAGTCCAGGAGCCAAACGGAAAAACTGGTTAAGCAGTTCATCATCCACTCCATGCACCACACCTGATGAACCTCCATTGAATCAGTACTTCTCAAGACATCATGACTATGCAGAAATTTCTGACAGCAGTGAAAACGAAGTTCCAAACAATACTCAGTTATCCTCTTCTTTGCAAACTGAGGAAACTGTAAACCGTTTATCTGACAACTACGATAATGTAGATAATGCAATGTTTTTTCTTCCATCTGATGACACAGATCTACTCCAATCCATTGATCAAGCTGCAAACCTGCAGTCAATCAACCAAGCTACAAATAACAGCATTACTTCATACTCATACAGTGAAAGTGAATCCAAATACTCCTCAGTGGAATTTCATCAGTCTAAAACTGAAGAGTGTTCAAAGATGTCAAAATGTTTAAGTGTTCCATCAGACATTCAGAAATCTCTAGAAAATCTTACATCTGGAAGTCAAACTGACTTGCTGTCTTCCATTACTCTGAGTGAAGTTTCCACTTCCATTGATAGCTTTAGTCTTAGTGAGGAAAACAGTTCTGGTATAGACAGAAAACGAAGAAGTGCTTCATTGGATAGTTTGTCTGAATCCCCACTCACCAGGACCTTGGTGGAGATAAATGCCCAGATTGACCAGGCTTTCAAGAAGGAAGTTCAAAAAGCAAAGAAATTGAAGGAGGAGAAAAGTCTGTCTATAGATTCTGGTGATTTCAGAGAAGAGATTGCAACAAGTTTGAATGAATCAGTTAATCAAGACTCAAATACATTTGTGGACAGACCTGCTGCAGAGGTGCAAGTTGTAGAAACTCCAAGATTAATTCGTGCTCCATTACGTAATGCCAAAGACCAAAACTTTTCACTCAATTTTGGGCAGTCTGCTGAATCTAAAAACATTTCATCCTCATTACACCACTTCAAAACACGAACTCCTGAGGAACATCTTGTGGCATTTTCGTCAGTACAGCAAATCCAAAGTCCTTCATCAGAGTTATCAAGAATATTCTCACCTCAAGAATCTCCGAAACAAAACCTAAAAGGATCTGTTTCTTCACTACCTACCATGTCTCCTGTATCAAGTCCAATCATGGCAAGGACAGGAAGTTCACCCCTGGAGAGTCCAGTTCAAAGACGTCTGAAGCATTCACAACCAAACACGCCTACACAAACATGGCAAGCAGATAGCCCACTTTCTAGCCCAAGTCCCGCTCATAGAGGATTTGTTTCACCATTGATGAGCCCATCTAGTCCAGATCAGTCATTTGACTATGATTCTCAGCAACGAAAAATCCTATCCAGGAGAGGAAAAGTGACTTTTGACTTATCAGATGACGATTTGCATTTTCTTGCACAGCAAGGAAAAAAGAGGGATACTCTTACAAGAACTGACTCAAATTCATCATCATCAACTGTGTCTAGTCTTTCAAGTCCAGAAGTCAGAATGAAACAGTCATCCAAACCTGAAAATTCTCAGTCTCCTTTTCCAAAACAACCTGCCAAGAGAGACTTTCCTCATTTACTTCTTTCCTCCACATGCACAGACTCTAAATCTACTTCTAGTCCACGTTCCCCAAGAAACCAGCCAAGGTGGGAAGATTTAGCAGGTCTAAATCAAGATTTCCGAGCAATGGCTGGTTTAGACAAGTCTCCGAACAAACTGCAGAACAAAACAAGTGAAGTTACATCTACTCCTCCATCTGCACAAGCTCTGTCAAATCAAGAAAACCCAGACTCCTCATTTGATAGAAAGTTGCAAGATCTTTCAAATTTTAATGAACTTTGGAAAAACCAGCTTGCGCCAACTGGAGATGTGTGTAGATTGACTGATACAAAAGACAATGTTCATCCTACTGAGAAACATATTTTGAAGAGGTCTTCAACATTGCCAGTTGCTATGGAAGTTCCACATCCATCTGATCACAGAGAAAAAACTCCAGAGTGTAGCACTGATGAGAGAACAGTAGTGGTAGAAAAACCCATGATAAAGAAATGTTTAACAGAGACTGACCTTCCACAGATAAAGCACTGTAGTATTGTTACACAGGGTAGTAGTGATGCATCATCCAGTTCCAAGATGCATTTATGTGATTCAGGAACAAGTGTGGTCGTGCATGAAGAAAGCAGCTTGGAGAGTCAAGTCAATATTTGTAGAAGTGATAGTTACAACAGGGCTGTGGGTCACTCAGCAGAAAGGAATGGAATCAGTATTCAGGAAAAGATGGGAAAAGATAAAAAAATTAATAAGGTTCACAAAGTAGATGGGAAAGAAGTTGTGTTGAATATGCCAATGCTTCCTCCTCTGGAGTTGTCTGGATTTCCTAAATTTGAAAACTCAGATGAAGTCCCAATAACAGGTGCTTCCAAGCTTAGCTGTGATAAAACTGAAAATGCCAGTAGTTCTAATGATATGTTAGGAGGTGAAGGAAGCTTCCCTGTGAACTTGTCTGATAGTTACTATGATAATTCTGATGTAAATTCATATGGAATGGAAAATACTATGAATGATGTGAATTCATTTGGAGTAGAGAGTATGATGAGCACAGATATGAATTCTTTTGGAGGGCATAGCAGTATGATGGAGGAAATTGATATAAATGAGAGCTGCTTTGGAATCCCAACACATCAGAATCTCAGCAACGAAATGAGAGAAAGAATGCATGACAGATTTAAAGCAATGAAGGGTCAGGATTCATGCTCTTCATTCAGTGATAATATGCAGTCTGGGCTTGTTGTTCATGAATTGCCTGATCATTTGGGAATGGATGGTGGTTTTGATTATCTCCAAGGTATGGAAGTTGAAGCTTCAGTGTTGGCCTCTGGATATACTTCCATCACAAGGCCAGCAGAAGACATACAAATGCTCTCTCAAGGTCCATTGATAACTGCAGAACCATTTGTTGTGGAACAAATTGAACCAGTCAGTCAAATGGTTAAACCCATTGACAATTCTGAAGAAGAGGCACAGAATGCAATAAATGCAGACAAAGAACTTAATATGACTCTTCAATCATCATTAAACCAGAATGCATATTATATTCCTTCTAGTGAAAATGAGATTTGCATGGAAACTGATGTCTGCAGCAGTGTTGATGGACCACTTCCACAGCTTCCACCCCCTGAGCAAGAATTTCTGGAAGTCCGTAGGCCATGTGTAATGAAACCTAAAAAGGAAACACTCTCAAGTGAAGGAAGTTCAGAAAAAGGAGAAAATGAGGTAATTGTGGAGCACAGAGCCAGCTTCAAGAAAAAGGCACCTGTTCCCTTACCTACAGCCAAAGCAAAGAAAGAACGGAAACATCTCACTGAGTTTGTTGATTTTTCAGACTTAAATGATGATGTTTTTGTGGATGATATAAAATCAAACATAACTAGGAGTAAGTTAGTTAGTCGTGTTCCGCTTAAATCTGTGGCAGAAAGATGTATTGGCAATTACTGTGCTCTAGAGGATCCTCCAAATCGTAGTTCTTTAGATGAGTCCATTTTACAGTTAGCCTCCTCTCGTCATGATGATTTCACAGGAGACAATGCTGATCTAAGTCAAGCAGAGGACGTCAGATTCACCAAAGCCCACAAGTCAACAAAACTGCAAAGTTTGAAGGAACTGTTTGAAAAGTCCTGTAAAGAAAATGCTGAAAAACATAAAAAGGAAAATCATGCATCTCAAGAAAATTTGGTGTGTTTACCTAATCAACAGACGGTCAGTGATTCAAGCAGGGTAGTGAATGCTAGAGCCTCATTTGGAAAACAGAAATCATACTCACAGATTGAACATTCATGTTATGAGCAACAACTTGGTGCTTGTAGTGCTGTGTCAAACAGTTTTAATCTCCCTGGAAGCAGAAGAAGTATTTCCACTGATGTGGGTTATGAATTCCAGTTGTCAAAAAGCATGGGAATTAAATGTGAAAAAATAGATAAAAGTGTTGGGATTGGAAAGCCACCAAAACATAGAAGTGTTTCAAAAAATAGAACTGGAAGTGAGTCGTCAATGTGTGAATCTGAACAGAGAACAAGATCATCTCCTAGATCTATTGATGGATCTCCAAAGTTTACTAGAGAGGGATCACTCAGTTCAAAAAGTTCTCCAAAATCTCAGAGAGATTCCTCACCTTTCAGCCAAATTTCTTCTGATGACTCACCAAGAGGAATCCGTCGCTGTTCTGAAGAAAGTTCACCTCGAAGCATTAGGCATCAGTCTTCAGAGGAGAATTCACCTAAAGTTTTAAGGGTCAAATCTGAAGGATCCCCCAGGGGAACAAGGCATGTATCTTTTCAGAGTCACAATCAGTCTGTTACAGCAACTCGAGGTTCACCAGGAATCAGCAGAGTTGTGGTGAGCTCGGAGAAAAATGAAAGAATGACTAAATCTTGTTCTGTGTTGAACACTTCTCCACAAGGTGCAACCAGTGGAAGTGCTTCTGAGGACATGATGAGCCGATCCCTTACATTAGAACATTCTCAATCTCTGGAAGAAACAACTTCCCATCTCAAGAGAAGGGGAAGCATTAAAGAACTAATGCATTTTTTCGAAAGCAAGCGAGAGAGTTGTGATGAAGATGTGCGAAGGAGTGGTCGACAGCGAGTTCATAGTGTTTCACCAACATTAGGACTGAATCCGTCTAATTCTAGATCATCAGAATCACTCACCCTTGTTAATGTCCGACATAGTCTTGAGTTACCGCCATCAAGTGCCCTGTCTACATTGGAAGGAGTAACCAGACCAAATCCCGTTAGAATAGGTCCCAAGCCATTTTACAGTGTTAAAAACAATTAACTAGCAAACAAAGTATAACACTAAGTGCATGTATGAATGCAAATTGCTGCTATATCTTTAGAGCTCAAGATTGTTTTTTTTACAACTGTTGAACTGTTGTATCAAGTAGGGACCAGGCTGTTAGAGTACTGTAGATTCCATAATTCCTTATTGTGTGATTTCATGAGAAGCATCACTCACAAAATAAAATTACTTGCCTTTATTTTTCTGTTACTAAAATACATGTAAAACTGTTGATCAACAGACCATTCATGAATTCATGTTCTTGTGATTTGACATCTACAAGTCATTTCACAATACTAAGTTCCTGTATGAATTAAGGAATCTACAATAACTAAATGTTGTAATTTCTTTGCCAACTTCAACCTCCAGAAAATATTTCATGGTAACCAACACTAGTACACACAGTCATAAGTGGCAATGTGCAATAATGATTGATTTTAGCAAAACCAAATATTGTATCCCCCATTCCAATTTCCCATATGTTTCACCGTATTTTCAGTTCTGACATTGGTGTGGTTTTTGGCAGTTATACAGTATTATTTATGGGTAATTTATGTAGTTGTTTGTTTTTTTTATTTTATTGCATTTTTTCGTGATTAAGTTGTTGTGTAAACTTGCTGCCAGTTAATCCTGAAGAGGTTAAATACTACCATTTTGCTGAAAGCAGATAAATTAGATTTATTTCATTACAATATCCCGTGTAGTTCTAAAGCTTTGGAAGCTAGCATCATTTAGATATTAAATAATATATGACAGCTTCTGTTCATTATTAGTGTAAACACAAGGGTATGTCATACCATTATATATATGCCACATATTGTACATGTATCTTTTCTAGTCAGTATTTATTTATTTTGTTTACTTAATGTATTTTTGTTAGAAACACAGTTGTATGCAATGATCTTTTTAAAAATGTACCAGTATATCTGAAGTTAAGATCCTTCATAACTTCTCTGTATTTGTGATCACTAGGAATATTTCAAAACTAATGATAATTGGTTGTATTTGTGTGGTTGTATAATTTGTTAATAGTGTATGAAGTTTGAAAATCATGTATCTGCTCATAATGTAGAGATCTGATCACAATAGAGTGAACAAATTGCTGTTGATAATGTAATTTGCGATTATCATCGAATTATTAGTGATCTGTTCGCATGTATTAGTGTTTGGTACTGCCCTTGGTGTGAGGGCCTGCTGTTTGCCTGGTTTTGTTTTTATGCACCTCCAAGTATTTTTAATGCGTATCTTAAAAGTACTCCTAAGTGCTTATGGCAGGGTCCCATTGTGAAGAGTGGGATTTTAGCATAATATTTATTTTCTATTCCATTACATCATCATCTGTAAAACCTCACTAACAAGCAATAAACTGGTGATTAATAAAACCGTATGAAATAAGTATAAGGGCTTCAGGCTTTATTCCATAAGTACAAACTTGCAAATATTTTATGAACTTGGCTGTGTGTGTACAGCAAGAAAAAAAATGTTACAGACTCCAGATAGAGCCATCAGTCTCATTTGCTACAGAAATAACATTGAGTCAAAAGGTCACAGTAATGGGTACTCTACAGTCTTGTACATGCTTTAGAGATGGTTAATGTGTGCAATGATTACAATGATAGTTAATGAAAATCCTATTCAGGGTCAAAAGGTCACATGCTACGCCAAAGGTGGAAGGTGTAGTGGACACTACTTTGAAGATGCCACTCCAGATTTTGTTGTCACTGCTATAGAGATGGCAGGTCAGGAAAGGAAAAGTCCACAGGTCAACGCCATGGGTACATGTAGTTGTGAAATATAGAGGATCATTCAAGTCTTCTCCAGAAGTACGCTTGTGTGTAACAAAATGGACATCACAATGAACAATTACAGTATTTCAGTGGCAAGATAGCCAATTACAATAAACTAGAAGAAATAAACAGATCAAGAAAACGTGACAATGCACAGGTATTTTTGAATTTACTTGTGCATTTTTATGATGTTTTGTCTAGACCCTATTGAAAACCACATGGTATCCACTTGTGAGAATCTTCCGCTATTTTAACCTTAAGGTGTTGACCTCCAAGTTTTGACTTTGCAGTTATTAAAAAAAGAAGCAATGATGATTAATGATAAGTTTTAGAGTGAAGAGGTTGATAATCAAAAGATAAAGATAACGGTGATCAACCTCACACCATGGGAACGTATATACCTCCTATAAAGAATAGGGACATGCTAGAGTTTGGGGTCAGGTGGCAAGGAGGAGTAAGCATCCCCTATCAACTGATAGTGCATTTATTGGGCAGGGCTCTGGCTCATGGTGAATTTCTTGAAACATTTTGGACTCTGAGATCAATTAACCAAAGGAGTGTTCTGTGAAGCATCTATGAAATATAGGGTACCAAGGTTAAGGACTTGATGGTTCAGTGGCTATCGTAGTTGAAAATGCATAAATATTTAATATTCTTCAAATGCTCTCAACACTAAAACTAAACATAGTCAGAGTAATAATATGTTTCTTTGTGTCTGCATCAGAGGTTAGATGGCCGTGGGATATGGCTCATGTAGTTAAAATCATTACTTACATAGTATATAGAATGGCTGCATGGTTGTAATGAATTGGAAGTTCTCCACAAAAGTTGTGAAAATTCTGGCCTCTGGGTTAAGAGTTAAAACTTGATGTGGAGAAAATTAATTTTGAAAAGTTTTCCTCCTAATTTAGGCTTGAACAAAGTGCATAGTGGCACCATGCAAACATACAGATGATCTATCGGGTGTAGAAATCACTTTGTCCATCTGCCCTTCTACCTTACTAGGTATCCTTGCCACATCTTTGTAGTGGAAAGACAATAAAAACCGATACTTGCAATGGTGCAAAGACTGGTTATGAGTAAGATTGTTTATGAATAATCTGTCAGAATCCAGATTTAGGTTATTTAGCCAAAGTAAAAAGTAAAAAGTATATAGAATCTAATGAAGAAAGAAATAAGTTTGGGTACATTCTCAAGATTTTAGAGGTTCATGTTTGACACAAGGATTTCTTATGACCAACCAATGTGTTATTAACCTTCAAGTCAGGTCACTGGTGAAAAAAAATTTTAAAACATTTCTGTGGACTGTGACTTAATAGAGGAGGGATATCAAGAGTTCAGAAAGATTATGACAAGACAATAACATGGCCCTAGATTAATGTTGAACTGCAAAAATCAAGGCAACTAAGTAAATTAGAAATATTATTTCAAGCCATAACATAGTATAGAGATTGCTTATTACAAGAAAGTTTAATATGACCCTTAACTATGTCTTTTGGCCAAGATCAAAACCACAGATAAACAAGAGGCCCATGGGCCACGTCGCTTACTCGAGTCATCTTGACCCTGCCATTGTTCAGCTGTTGTGATTTGCAAAATATTTTAATCGATCTTTATTCCCCATGAAAAATTTTGACTCCATATTGTGGCTCCAACCTAACCTCAAAAGATTACAACATAGATGAATATGAATTCATACAACACAGAAATGCATCAATATGACTAACATGATCTTGCTGTTTTGGATAAGATCGAGGTCATAAATCATGGTACGATATAAAAAACCTTTCCATAACAAATCTATGTACAAAATATAAATGCTCCGTCGTAAATAGTTTAGGAGAGACTTTATTAAAAGTAGGTTAAACTACCAGGTGATGGTCACAAGGTAAAAATCCAAAGTAAAACGAGGTCTTGTTATGAAGAATTTAATATATACAACCTTTAAATAGTTCATATATTGATTATGTCAGGTTTTTGGCCAGGTTGCACAACATACATCTAGCTTATAGTATGGTGAATGCTGGGTAGGCGTCCTCATATAGGGTACCTCCTTTGTGCATAAATCAATTCCTCACTGCCCTCTAGCTCACATTTCCCTAACTTTGCACAGATATTATGGACACATTGAAGATGTGCATGTGACTCTCTGGAATGCTGGGATATTTTTCAAAAAATTTACATGCAGTTGATCTTTTTTTTCAGCGTCTTTTGAGTAGATGGTACCTGCTTTGTGTAATCAACTCCTCTCACACCTTTAGGCTAACATTCTCCAATCTGTACATTTTTATTACAAAGAACTATGTGTTAGTTTATATTATCATTCATTTATAGTTATTATAAATACATTTATTTTTTTTTTGTAAATTGTATAAAACAAAATAAGTGTTTTCTTTTCTGTATATGAATTAGCATTTGAACAATGCATATTAAAATAACCTGATTAAAAAAATATTTATCAATAACAGTTTGGACGATCTACATTTACAGCCTTGCTAATGTTTAAACTTCTGAAAAAGCAAGCAAGTAATAACCAAATTATTATTAAAAAAAACAAAACAAAAAACACCACAACCAGCCATTGTAGATCTACAGCATGATAATTAAAGGTAGTTTAAAGGACATGAAAAACAATTGATTGTCAATATGTTTAGTGCATTGCTAGGCAACCAATATTACAAATTTCAAAGTAAAAACATATTTTTCTATTCATATAAATTTCAACTTTTCTGAACCAGTGGTTCTTGAGAAGATTTTTAAATATATTTCAGCATGTAAAACTTTGATCACCTCTTGTGGTCCCACCATCTTTTGTGGACCATGATTTTCACAAATTTGAATCTGCACCATATCAAAAAGCTTTCATGCAAATGTGAACTTTTCAACCCAGTGGTTCTTGAGATTTCTAAGTGACCTCATCCTATTTTTGCCTTTCTGTGATTATCTCTCCTTTGAAGGGGGCATGGCCCTTCATTTGAACAAACTTGAATCCCCTTCACCCATGGATGATTTGTAATAAATTTGATTGAAATTGACCTTGTGGTTCTGGAGAAAAAATTTTGAGACACTATCCCCCTCTGGTTCCTGGAGAAGATGAAAAGGTGGAGATCGACAGACTACAGACAAAAGTGATGAAAAAATTTCACTTGAGCTTTCAGTTCGGATGAGCTACACAGTCAGGATTGCCCAAGCCATTTTTTTTTAAGGAAAAAATAGTGCACCACTAAACCAATATAATGATATGCCCACATACTTTATTGACCCATGAATTTGAACAAGTCTATCACATAAAAAAATCCATGGCCACAGACAATAAATACTGGGAAAATTTTGGATCAATGTAAAATGTTTATTTGAAATCCATTGAATTATATGCAATGAGTTGCGAATTCAAAGTATTTTGCAAAAAAATCATAGTCAAGCCTTAAAAAAATTTGGGACAGCATTCCCCTTGTCATATGCACATTTAAACATTGTGATCTTTCTTTATACCAAGTTTTATTAAAATTGTCCATAGGGTTTTGTCAGAGTTGTAAAGACAAGGTAATTTTATTTACATACAAAACACAAGTCCAACGGCCATAACTCCTTCCAAAAGTTTGGCACAGCATTCCCCTTGTAATATGCACCACTACACATTTTGATTTTTCCTTGTACCAAGTTTCATTAAAATCCAACATAGAATTTAGGAAGAGTTGCAAAGACGAGGTATTTTGCATAAAAAAAAAAAAATCAAAGTCCATGGGCCACAACTCCTTCAAACATTTTAGGAAAGCATTCCCCTTGTAATATCCACATCTACACACTGTGATCTTTCTTTGTACCAAGTGTCATTAAAATTGCTTAAATAGTTTCAGAGGGGTTGCAAAGACAAAGTTAAGGGGACAGATGACAGTGTTGTGAAATAATATTTTATGAAAATAGGGGAAACGAATTTCAGTTTCGAAAACAAAAACTAAAACATAGTTCTCTGGAGATTGAAAGATGCACTCAATTTGTAACTCTTTTGATTCAATTTTTGAGTAACTGCTTAGGCTATGGGCTATTTGTTGATATATTTATCATTCTCAGATTGAAACAATTGACTGATCTTGTCTATGCTTCAGTAATAAATCTTTACAGACACAAAAAAATAATTTGATAACTGGTAAGATTTGCATATTCATTTATTGAAAAAGATTTTCCATCAACACATCCAAATCAACATGCAAATTAATATTACCTCCATTATACTGAAGAATATTTGATCTGCTGAACATATACATTGAAAGATATTGTAAACATTTAAAAAATCTTACATTTAAAACTCACTTGATTTCAGATGAATTAGTATACATGTATTGATTTTTTTTTTGTTTTTTTGTTTGCTGCGAAACATTAAACATCCATTCATTGCAGTCTGCTTACCTCACTTACTCCCAATATTTGATTGTCGTTGCGAGTAATGTATGATTTTAATCAGACTGCATTCCTTGACCTCTGAATTGTTCACATTTAAAATAATCAAAATTTTTCAGTTGCTGTTTATTTTCACTTTTTTCTGTCATTGAACAAGCAAAATTCATTCCGTCCATTTTGGATCAAATACAACTGGAAAGAATTGTCCATCCATCCTTTTTCCCTGCAAAAAATGAAGATGCAATCATTTTGTATTTCAAAACAAAAGCAATATTTGAAATAACCGACTGCTCAAGAAATTTTTACAGACACCTTTCTGCCAAATAAAATTTAGATGTATCATATCTACTTGTGATACCAGTAAGAAAGTTGTAATAAACCAAGGAGCTTTATGGATTGAAGTTCTGGGAATGGAGTCCTAGTCACATAAATGCTTTAATTAGAAGATTAGATAGTAATAAAAAGTAATTTAAAAAATGACAGTCATTTTCTTGGAGCTAGTAAACCTTTACCAGGGCTTACAATTTTTACAAGCAGTGAGCCCTGCATGTCTAGCTAATTACAGTAAGTTTCAAACACTAACAGAAAGTATTTGTCCCACTTTAAAATCCTCCTCAACATTACCAAAAAAATACTGATTTCAGTGGTCCAAATATATTATTCAACTGTACATTTATCACTTAAGCCCATATCTATTTGATTTTTTTTTTTTTTTTTTTTTTTTTTACATCAATTCAAATTTTAAAAGGATTTGAAAAAGATTACATTTTGTGGCAGAAGGATTTTTAATCTGAAAGTCTTAAATCTGCATCATTTTTATTGTTTCTATTGTCACTGCATGTGTTTTTGTACTCCTACATGAGTATTTCAGATTTGTTCACATCTGCATTGCATTCATGAGGAAATGGCTATTGTTACAGCTGGTAAAGAAATCAGATGCAAACAAGCATTCTGAGTGTATTGCAGGCAATACAAAGTCCCCTATCAGTATGATAATTCAGTCAAAGTAAGTCAAGCTTAACGAAACTCAAACTTCATCTGTAACTATCCAAGACAAAGCCATATGTAAAATTTCAGTTGAATATCTTCATCCAATGCAGAGAAAAAGCCGGAAAACCTCAAGCATTCATCAAGGGTCATAATTCAGTCAAAAGTAGGTCAAGCATAACAAAACTCAAATTTGATCTTTTACTATTCAAAACAAAGTGATATATAAAATTTCTGTTGAATATCTTCATCAAGAGAAAAGTCCAGAAAACTGATCTGGAATGACAGACAGACGGACAGACAGACAGACCAGGGGTAAACTAATAGTCCTCTTCAGCAAAGCCAGAAGGAAACTATAAACTTTCATTAGTATGTAAACAAACACACAGATATTTATCACAGAAAAATTCACTATTTTCACTCCTATCCTGAGGCTGAACTCACAAGCTGAGGAACCAAATCCTAGCAGCATGTGACCAGCACAATAGGCTGTTCAACCATTTAGGCAAATCAAAAAACCTGCTTACGACAATGATGGAATTCTCGCCACACTCTTACAGTAGTTACATTTAAAAGATCATTGCACTCTCTGTCCTTTATAAATATTTCAAATGCATTGTGCATCTTATTTGATCCTCTTAAAGGATCATATGGAAAGAACAAAATGAATGGCCCACAGGGCTTTTAAATCTTATGCATGATGTATAAAATAAAAGTCAAAACTGGTTCCGGATTTGATTGAACAATTTAAAGGCCATCTAAATTTATATATGCATTTATGAAATAGATAGTTCATAGAGGAAACAATGTAAAAATGTCTCACCTTGCCTCATTTGGAATAATTCTTTGAAATTTAGAGGATTTACTACAGATAACACAGATGCGTCTGGTTTTGCCAACAGAATTAATTGGATGTTCAATACTGTTATTTGATACAATAATTTCATGTTCTATGTGTTTTGCCTTACTAGTTATCTAAATATCTTGACCTACTGACACCCTAGATACCCCACCACCTTCACCTACATTGGAAGACCCTTCAAGAACGTTATTCGATCTCTTTTCATAAATACTGAAGTGCACTGACCTTATCCCATCTACATTTGAGGTACAGTCAGCCATATACATACCTACATTTAAGTATGTATAAACCGATCCCCTCTGTGCAATATCTGAAGATATTCCCATATCTCCGACTTGAGAACCATTTATTTGTTCATTGCTCCCCTATCTCAGAACAGTTTTCTCCTGCATTTGTCGTAGATAAAATCACCTACCCCACACCTTTTCCCAATGACACAATTTATCCTGTTTTGAAGAATCCCACCAACCAAACAAGCCTTTTGCTGGTGGAGTTTTTCGACAACAAGCACAATACACCTTGTACGGCATCGTTATTAAATTGTGGCATCTGTGTCAAATAACACAGTTAAAGTGATAAAAATGTGGCCTTGTGCAATACATTGAAAAGAAACCCATTTTATTTGAGTTGATCTATATATATATATATATATATATATATATATATATATATATATATATAATCAGAAGACAAATATGCATTTCTTTGATATCATTATTAATTTGTGTTGTTTTATATTGTGTGAACATCAACAAACAAAAATAGTTTATATGCAAAATCATAAGTAAATTTTTATGCACAAAAAGGTCAAGTTTAACACACCTGAGGTCAGTTACAAACATTACGACCCCTGTTTTCCTTTTCCTTTTCAAAATTCCCCTTCGATGTACAAATTAGAAATACATGTATACTTTCATACCACAAACCACAGGTCTGAACCTGTTTAAGCCAGAATTTCAAGCACCTTAGACTGACACTCAAAATCAGTATATAACAGCACTTAAGCCGTACATGTATACAAATTAAACAGTACATTCATACTGGACTACATACATTTCAACTTAATGCCAATGTTTCCTGATTTTAAGTACTCATAAGACAATATTTACTCCATTAAATGACAGGTTTACCGACCTTAGGGACTGGTCCATGATTTTTAAAAAAAAATATTTTTCATTTTTAAATTAAACATTAAAAATATAAACTTATTTATAGTTGATATTTAAATTTGGACCTTCTGCATGCAAGGATAAATCTTCGAGATACTCTAGCCTTAATTCTGTGTTATGTAAACAAAGACTTGAGTCTTTAGTGTGTTTACACACTAACCAGTAAAATGTTAATGCTGTAATTTAAGCATTTTAATTTTGCACAGTCACAAATTTAACTTTTAAATGGTACATTTTACCTAAAGAATACTTGAAATGTGATTTATATAACAAACTTAGACTGATACCTTACATTTTGAAAAATTGGCAAATAATAATATACCTCAATCTTGTTTACAAAACAAATAATGAACTCTCCATGAGCTTTTGTTATAATGCATAACCTTAATTTTTTTGATGAAACCTTTTAAACACATTAGACAGTATATTCTGATCATCAAAAGTGAAAAACGAAATATTGGGGGAAATTGTGAACCAGTCCCTTTAAGGACTTCATCAGACAATCTTTACTCCATCAAATGACAGGTACCAACCTTAGGAACTGTGATCCCTTTAAGGACTTCATCGTCTGTATTGGACAATGTGCCATCAGCAAAGTAGTTCAAAACAGCAGCTCTTCTGGGTCTGTCTGATCTAATCAACAAAAGATGTATTATTACTTGAGAAAATTGCTCTAACACATGAACACATTTTAAATATCAATGTAACTCGCAATACATTTCAACTATACAATTTTCCATTAAAATGACATGAAATGAAGATACAATTATATCTACCAGTATATATAAATGTAACCAAAATTGATTTCCCTTTTCTTTCACAATGGATCTCCAGCAGAGTGTAAGAATGATTAAGTATTATACTAGCCTACATGAAATTGATCAATACAAGCTTTTTCCTTGTGAGTTAGGTTAATTATCATTTCAATAGAACTTTCTATAACAGCAGTCATTATTCAAACTACTCAGAGATCCTACATATATTAAGATTGAGCATTATTGGAGGAATGAATAGAATGAACTACCTGTTACCATAGGAACCATGGACTGCCATAGCATGGTGGAAACTGGCTTCTCCTTTCTTCAACATGGATGGTATGGGTTTAAAACACTTCTTTTCTTCCTCTGTTAGCACCGTCTGTCATAATAAAGTGAAAATATATCCACACTGAGGGAAAGAGAGAGAGAGAGGAGAGAGAGAGAGAGAGAGCTCTGAATAATTTGGAAAGGTGAAAAACACCAGATAATGAATACAGACCTTGATAGATTCCATGTCTTTGAAGTTGAAGTCTGTAACTGGTAGTGGACCTCCATTTCTTGTCCATCTGTAAAGAATAATATTGAATGTACCGCAATGATATGGTTTGATCAATCTCATAGACGGTGAGGTGAAGCCAAGCCCTCAATGAGATTGATCAACCCAATATATATCCGTGGACAGTCAGTTACAAACCTAATAAGTGATTTATTGCATGTAAAGAAATATATATAATTATTAACAATAATATATCAAAAGTATGGAATTCATTACATGTGTTTAATTTGGTTAACAACAACCCTTGCCCAGTGTTTGTGTCTACAAACAATTCCATAAACTGAAATTTCAATATTTCAATGGTGAAAATGACAAGGTGCAAGTCACTGTCCAATATAAAAAGAGTGGCGAAAGCCCCCCTCCCCTTTCACCCTCCTCATTTTGCAGATGAAAACAGCCTTGAAGCTGTAAACATATGATGATGTGTTACTGTCAGTACACAAATACTCTTTCATGATATCAAATTTTCTGTTGAAAGGAGATGATTTAAAATATCTCTTTATGCCAAAGCGAATATTGTGTCCAGGGAATATTAATTTAAAATGCAATCATCATCTCTACATTTCATACACTTATATTTATAAAAGTCAAGTGTCCAAACATTTTGTCTAATTTCACACAGTCAATATTTCTTCAAAATCTGCACTCACACCTTTCACCACTAAGTAATCTATAAAAATCCTTGCAGCATCTTTGTTCACTTTGCTATTCAATGAAGTTTTCTGAGCGAGTTATGTTTCAATTGTTTGACACAAACACTAACAAATCTGATGTTACACAAAGGGCCAATATGCTAATTTAAAACTTTGACTTTCCATTACAGTTGATGAGGCCAGTATGATTTGCTAGATAAATAACAGAAACATGATTGATCTGCCATACTGCCAACTATAAGATCTACAGGCCAGGCATAGTGATATGAATGGCAGTCTCATGGCACAATTAAACCAATGAAAAAGCAACATTTTAGTCTGAGGGAATATAAATGTTTATAGAGATGAAATGCAACATGGAATTCAGTTACAGTTGTTTCAATTTAGTCACATAGGTAAGCTACAGAAATGTGATCTTTACAGGTAAGCTGCAGAAATGTGACTTTTTCACAAGTAAGCTGCAGAAATTTGATGTCTTTACAAGTAAGCTGCAGAAATGTGGTTTCTTTACAGGTAAGCTGCAGAAATGTGACTTTTTCACAAGTAAGCTGCAGAAATTTGATGTCTTTACAAGTAAGCTGCAGAAATGTGGTTTCTTTACAAGTAGTTAGCAGAAAATGTAGTTTCTTTACAAGTAAGCTGCAGAAATGTGGTTTCTTTACAGGTAAGCTGCAGAAATGTAGTTTCTTTACAGGTAAGCTGCAGAAATGTGGTTTCTTTACAGGTAAACTGCAGAAATGTGACTTTTTCACAAGTAAGCTGCAGAAATTTGATGTCTTTACAGGTAAGCTGCAGAAATGTGACTTTTTCACAAGTAAGCTGCAGAAATGTGGTTTCTTTACAGGTAAGCTGCAGAAATGTGACTTTTTCACAAGTAAGCTGCAGAAATTTGATGTCTTTACAAGTAAGCTGCAGAAATGTGGTTTCTTTACAAGTAGTTAGCAGAAAATGTAGTTTCTTTACAAGTAAGCTGCAGAAATGTGGTTTCTTTACAGGTAAGCTGCAGAAATGTGACTTTTTAACAAGTAAGCTGCAGAAATGTGATTACTTTACAAGTAAGCTATAGAAATGAGGGTTCTTGACAGGTAAGCTGCAGAAATGTGGTTTCTTTACAGGTAAACTGCAGAAATGTGACTTTTTCACAAGTAAGCTGCAGAAATTTGATGTCTTTACAAGTAAGCTGCAGAAATGTGGTTTCTTTACAAGTAGTTAGCAGAAAATGTAGTTTCTTTACAAGTAAGCTGCAGAAATGTGGTTTCTTTACAGGTAAGCTGCAGAAATGTAATTTCTATACAGATATACTGCAGAAATGTGGGTACTTTACAAGTAAGCTATAGAAATGAGGGTTCTTGACAGGTAAGCTGCAGAAATGTGGTTTCTTTACAGGTAAGCTGCAGAAATGTGACTTTTTCACAAGTAAGCTGCAGAAATTTGATGTCTTTACAGGTAAGCTGCAGAAATGTAGTTTCTTTACAGGTAAGCTGCAGAAATGTGACTTTTTAACAAGGATGCTGTAGAAATTTGATGTCTTTACAGGTGAGCTGCAGAAATGTGGTTTCTTTACAGGTAAGCTGCAGAAATGTGACTTTTTCACAAGTAAGCTGCAGAAATTTGATGTCTTTACAAGTAAGCTGCAGAAATGTGGTTTCTTTACAAGTAGTTAGCAGAAAATGTAGTTTCTTTACAAGTAAGCTGCAGAAATGTGGTTTCTTCACAGGTAAGCTGCAGAAATGTAGTTTCTATACAGATATACTGCAGAAATGTGGGTACTTTACAAGTAAGCTATAGAAATGAGGGTTCTTGACAGGTAAGCTGCAAAAATGTGGATTCATCATAGGTAAGCTGCAGAAATGTGACTTCTTCAAAGGAGATGGAATCAACACCATGACAACCTGCTGGTTATGACCAATCTTAAGACTCATTCATTTTTTTTTTTTAATCTCAGTCTCATTCATTTTTATGAAGCATCAAAGCCTCTTTCATACATATGTTTTCTGTTTTATTATCTACATTTACTGAATCTCTGAATGATTACAATATTAAGCAAAAAATAAATTTTAAATTCACTTTGATTACTTGAAAGATCATGTTATACACACTTTAACACAAAACAACTGTTGTGGAAGTGACTTAAGAAATAAATTTTAATTTTGAAAATTCATGACTGTAGCACATTCATGAGGAAATGACTATCAATACAATTTGTAAAGATATTAAAGCAAAACACATTGAAAATGTAAATATGATAAAAATGTCTATACTTTTATGAACCCTTAATATTGAAAGAGTGCCATTTTTCTATGCCTACCTGTATGAGCCTGGTATATGTCTACCTGTGTGAGCCCAGTATACATGTATATCTACCTTTCTGAGTCTGATTTATGTCCACCTGTGTCAGTCCACTGTGTTGAACAGAATGTAATTTTCCTATGTCTATCTCTGTGAACCTAATATATATTTACTTGTGTGAACCCAATATATGTCTGCCTGTGTGAGTCTAGTATATGTCTACCTGTGTGAGCCTGGTATATATCTACCTGTGTGAGCCCAGTATGCAGAACAGAATGCCATTTTTCTATGTCTATCTGTATAAACCTAATATATCTCTTCCTTTTTGAGCCCGGTATATGTCTCCCTGTGTGAGCCCAGTAGATATCTACCTGTGTGAGCCCAGTAGATATCTACCTGTGTGAGCCCAATATATGCCTACCTGTGTGAGCCCGGTATGTAAAATAGAGTGCCATTTTCCTCAGTCTGATCCTCCAGGGCAATGTGTATCTGCAATGAGAAACAGATTCATTTTGTACATTTAATGAAAAAGCTTGAGTTGGGGTGAACAGCGGTTTTGTCATGTGTTTTTGCACCACTGTGGCCCTGAAAGACCACAACTTTTGATCCTGGATGGTCATGGGTCCCATGACACTTTCGGTTTGATAAAACTGGCATCTGAAAAAAAGATCCACATCTTTGCATTGTATTTTCTCCAGCACCTGGACAGAGCAGTCTTTGGAATTTTCAATAAAGCTTACAACAGAGTTTCCTCAGAATTTCTATCACAGAGGCAAATGCACTATGGGTCAAACCATAATGCACTCACTTCGCAAGCACCAGGTTCAAACTTCAAAATAAAAACATATTTTCTTAAATGTGAAAAGTCTGAAGAAGACAAAAAATAAAGAAACAGTGACTGTGCACATTTATAAATAAATGTACACTACACGATAATAGTAGGGTATTGAATATATAGGAACAAGTCGACAGGAAGCATAATAATTTTCAGTTTTTAATTGACTCTAGTATTGCAATGTCATACAAAATAATAACATTCAATTCAATAATTTCAGTTTTGAAAAGATTTATGTATAATATTTTTTTTAATAAATTTAAAATCAAATGTTGCAGACATGTTCTCTTTTAAATATTGAGTATCATTATGAAGTAAGGATAAAAGACATGAAAAGGCTTTAGAAATAAAACATCAAATATTCTAAAATTTACCCTGGAATCAAAACTTACTGTGAGATGCTGCATGGGATGTGTCCTAGTCCAGTATGAATAATCCTGGTGCCTAAATACAACGGAATGTAACAATGATCATAATATTTCATTCAAATGACAGATACATATTTCATAACATACAAAATATGGAAAGCAGCTACAGGCTATGGTTCCACAAGAAAAGAAGCAACTTGCAAAACATGGCTGCAAAGTAAAGGAGTGTATCAAGGCTGTGGAACCTTAAGAATTTTCTGAAGTTTATTAGATATTTGTTGTAAATTGTTGCATTCTAAATTTCTTACACCAATTTATTATTTCTTAATACATTTGCTACTCCCTTTATTCTTACAGACTATGATAGCAGAATCTCAGCATTATTATAAGTCATTTGGATTCTGAATCATTGCATTCAATAAATACTCAAAATACAGATTGGTTTGGGTTTTTTTTTTGCCTTTTGATATGTTCATGTTTTTGAGAGGTTATGTATTCCATAAATCTGGATATATTTGCTGAGGATAAAGTTTTAGCAACTTTTCTGGTCTATTCAGTACTGAATTTGCGAAAACATTTTTTGTACAATTTTGTTTAGTACGAAAATAATGATATGCAAAGGTTTAATACATATAAATCTAAAAGAATTTTGATCCAATTTCACAAAAATAAATAGCATGGAAAAATATCCAGATTTATGGTATGTGTCACTGTGACACACAGCACATATATATATATATATATATATATATATATATATGTGTGTGTGTGTGTGTGTGTGTGTGTGTGTGTGTGTGTGTGTGTGTGTGTGTGTGTGTGTGTGTGTGTGTGTGTGTGTGTGACATTTAAACAATCAAGATTTCAGTTACTGCGACATCACCAGGGTAGGGAGCTCTGCAAGCTAGTTTTCTTACCATGCCACACAGCCACCATGATGAGGCGGTTTGGCAAACAACTGATCATGCCAAAATCTCACAGGAAGTGTTTTGTCTTTCACAAGTAATTGTGAAGTAGGAACCTAGTCATACAAAATACTAAATATTAAATGTCCATGTATATTTTTGCTTTAGACTATATATTTGTTGCCAAGTTTCTAGAATTTTGTTTTGTGAATTGATGTAAAATGATCACTGGGTCAGTCACTATAAACTAAAAAGTTGGGATAATCTTACAAGTATGTGTAAGTAGAATTGGTGCATAGTGGATGTTAGCCTGGATATATCTAGTGTTTAGATCACTTGACTAGTAATGCAGGGGTCCCTACATAGTTTGATTCCAACCCAGCCACAAATTTTACTTTGTGTACTCTCTCCTGTCATACTAAGGAAAAGCAGGATCCACCAATTCTATCACATATGCATTGTACAGATTTTGTTTCAAACCTATTTAACATTTATCCATTCTTCAACACCAGGTTCCCATTCTAGGCTATCCTCGAACAACCCTCTGTATCTGACCAGTAAGTTTTCAGGGGAAAAAAATGTGACAAAAAGCAGTGAAAATCAGTATATCTATGGTGCCATAGCCTATTCTGTTTTATGTATACACATGATAAAATTAAGTTTTGAGTATTTATGTCATTTAAATAATACTGTAAAATGCTTTCTTTGGCTTGTTAAAAGGGAGATGAAGGTTACAAATGTTGCAGAAAAATGCATAGCCTGTATCATTGGGTTATGCACATTTTCTCTGCAATGTCTGTGGCCTTCAAATCCCGTTTAACAAACCAAATACATTTTATTATTTACATTTTTCTGTACTACTTTCAAGTATGTACAATAGAGACACAGATATATTATTGACCTGTAAGTTATTTACACAGAACAGCTGGAAATCACCTGACCTTGACTTGTCTCCATATTTGGTAATGATTTCCATATTTGAATGATGGTAAAGGTAAATAGCCCAAGATGGACAAACTCTAAAGGCATAATACATGTATAAACCATTATAACAAGAATGAATAGTATTTTTCTTTATTGAATTGCATTGTTTATTTGTTTGGAGTTCAAAAAGTAGTTTGTGGAATGTAAAATTGATCTAACTAGATTGAAACAAAATGTGTCTTCATTGTTGCAAAATGACAATCAATGGGTTTCCATACAAATTCAGCAGAAAATGTTTACAGAAGGCTATAACAGCAATGGAGAAGCATTTTAAGTAGACATTATATTTTGTTATGGATAGCTTCTCTGTTGATGAGATGATATTCACACCAAGATGTACTGCAAGAGGCGTTTTGACAAATCAGCTGCCACACTCTGGAACAACTTGCCCAGTCATTTGAGAAATGAACAATATCTGTGCTTTTAAGAAATCTCTCAAAATACATCTTTTTGGACTGGCATATCAAGATTCTTAACTGTCTTTTACCATGTATGAATCACTATTAAAACTCATCTTTATGATTGTGATTTTAAGTTATGAGTATATTTTACATGTATCAGACATTTTTTTTTTAAAGTATGAGGAAAAAAAAAATATGAGGTGTGATGAATATGTGATGTGAAAATTTAAAGAGTGTTTAAATGAACCATGTTAGTCTTCTTATTTATCTTTGTGATATTAAATCTAATATTTGTTTAAAATACCCCATTTAGCATTTTATGTGTAACTTTGCTTTGTTTTATGTGATATATTATGTTTTATGAATGTTGTAAAGCACTAAGAGTAATAGTTGTAATGTTAGATAATGTGCTACATAAATACTTTGTAATAATAATAATAATAATAATACACAAAACAAACATTCATTTCTCTAGCTTTCAGTCTCAATTAGTCTGACCATTTTTAATACAGATAATGTGCCTCTCAATTCAGTACATTTTTTAAACACTTTAGTATTGGCCTTGTTATTTTCTACTGTGCATGTAAATTTGAAAAATCCTATTGAACTGATCCAAAGGTTTAATGGAGGATAAACAAAGAAATGGACTCTGTTATGAAATAGTATAAAAGAATGCATTTATCAAGCACTACAACATATATTATTATATGAAAATGTAACCTTCTAAACATACCACAGCCTGAGGGAGGAAGACAAGATCATGGAACAGTTTTGTCAGTCGCCAGTGTCCAAGACCATGAATCAGAACATTGTTAGGGTCACCACTCTGGTTACTATGATATTCGTACATCATGTCCATTCCAGGATGTGTGGTTTCACCCTGCAGGAATATCATACAAATTCAATGTGCATACAATTCTAATTTTCATGTAAAACATCATTTTTATGCTCAAAACATGGAGTCTAAAATTTATATTGGTTTTGAATTTTACCACCTGATTGTGAACCAAGAGTATGGTATTTCTCTGTAAAGTATATATATACATACATTATTGTGTAACGCTGTAAATATATTCCAATCCTGACTTGAAATTTAGTATAAAGTAAAATTAAATAAAATGACTAGCCTTTTCACAAGATGTCTCTTGTTTAAAAGATTCTTTGTGGTTCAAAAGGCATTGCCAAAGTTAATACTTTATATCTGACCTTCACTAAATCTGACATCAAATTTGACCTTGTCCTTTTGCTAATACAAAGCTTGTACCTTGAATAACTTAAAAGTTGTGGTCTGTAGTATTATTGTACTAATTTAAAGGAATGACAGATAAGATAAAAAGAAAACCCTGAACTTCAATCTAGACTTATTGGCATATCATAAAAAAAGACAGATATAAATGTCCTAATAGATAAAGACTGCAATCTAAAATAAAAGGATTAAAAGCATAAAAACATATCTAACTAGAACTTCTACACATCAATTTACCATAAATATTTTATAGTCATCCAGGATCTTGTCACACTGTCCAGGACTTAGCAATGGGACATTAAGTAAAAATCCATCTCTCCAAAACAATTCTATTTGATCCTTGCTAAGCAGGTACTTTCTCCAGTCAGCTGGATTCTGAAAGTAATAATATCATAATCAGAACTGGTAAAACAAAACAAAACCAAAAAAAAAAAAAATCAGAGAAAATACTGCACAGTAGATTCTTCAAAGTACATGTACTTTGTTCAGCGAAACTGCTATTCCACATCAATTCATGACCATGTAAAATCATATGATCACTCAATCTGACTGATAACTAAGTAAAACAAGACTTCTGATTTCCTGAGAGAAGTTTTCTCTGTAATAAGATCTTTACAATATGTCTTTTAACAACTGATTTGTAAATGTACTTACTCTAACAGGATCAAATAATTCTCCCAATGGTTCATGAACTGTACTGAAATCTGATATGCCTGGTCTTATCTCCACTGCAGCTGGCATGCTTTCATAAACACAATCTGCAGTTTTAAATTAATTTTAAAAATCATGTTTTTACATTGAAATAAAATTCAAAACAAGTCACGATCTTCAAAATTTTTATACAACAAGCTAACATGGTGATACAATACCTTGAATAAATACTGTACAATCAAAAGTACAATATATATATGTAGCATATTTACTCAAGTCCCTAACTTTTTTGTTTTCTTTTTTAAGTTTCTCTCTCTCTATCTCTCTAACTTTAATTGTTTTAAAACCATGTTCTGACATTATGAAAACGTACCGTATGAAAGAGATCAGATGCATGAAATAAGAAACTTGAGCAAGTCATATAGATCTAGATTTGATATGGCCACAGCCCAGGGTCATCATTTAGTAGGCCCCAGTGGCTTTATCAATACAATATGCCATACCAATCTGGATTTCTAAAACATTTTAATTACAATGTTAAAATACTCAATTTCAAAGAACAAAGACCAGCAATTACCGTCAACCACAAAACACTTTTCAGTACTTTACCTCCTTGAGGCTATGCTCGACAGGTGTGATTGTTAATATTGGAGTTATCCCGCTTTAATCAATAGAGCTGTTATAATTACCGCCCCGAGTTTCGTATGTACACGTTTCAGTTCAGCGAAAACTTCTTTTCTTTGAGTATGTAACTTAAATTGTTATTGATATTTACCTAAATTAGATGTATATGTTAAAAATTGCAAGAGCCAAGATCACTACTTTTGTTTTGAATTTTCAGAGGGTGTGAAATAGACGCACTCAGATTTTTCCTTGAGGTGCCAATAAACGCGCCCGAAACTTACCGAAGATCGAGCTTGTCGAAGAAAATTAAAAATGGTTGACTGTGTGCCAGACAATGATGGGATATTTCACCGTGTGTAAAACATATTTATAGAAAGACTTGCCCCACATTACAAAAAATACGTGATTATTTACTGTAGGTAAGGAAAAAATGCGCTAATTTTGTGATAAGTGTATTAAGAGTTGTGATTGCTTTGTGATGAATTCAAAATTATTTGAAATTGTCAATCATGTTGTTGTTGCATATCGTTATCCAGAACCTTTTCCAGTATGTTTCGGAAGGCATTCTATGTGTAGATATTTTTGAGTTATGCAACTGTAGTACGAAATGAGAATTTGCGAGTAAATACTATAATTTGGGGGAAAAAAACCCAAAAAACAGTTGATTTTTAAAATAAGTGCAATAGGCATGATACAATTATTTGTACAGTTAAGCATTAATTGTCTATAATATTAATTTGGATGTGTGTGTGTGTGATTAGCATTATGGAAAAATACTGCATGTGTGAAAATTCGTACTTGGTACATGTTCATGTCCAAGTGGTCATCTGTGTACATAAGTCCCAAATATTCTTCTAAGAGTTGTGGACAAGCATAGCCTACATCCACTTCTCTTTGCAAATTTTCATGTTTTAATTCTGGAGAATATGTAAATGCTAGAACTGATGGTAGGTTACATTTCGGCAGACGTTTTGATTCAAACATGCTTGGATTTCTGAAAGAGAAGTGTAATTTCTACAACTCATCATTGATGTATGCATCTTCAGTGATTTTATTAACCTTGAGTTCAAGCCTTGCACATTTGAGGAAAACAGCAGTATATGGTTGAAATTGGGCTAACATATTTTTTTCCTTTTTTTGAAAAAAAAAAAGCTAAATTAAATGATATGTCAACCACTTTAAGTTAGCTTCACTTTCCTCTTTTTGGTGGTAAAGAGAGACAGAAACATCCCCATAAAGCCATGGCCTATGCATAGGTCATGTCAGAAAGATATACCATGGAAAGCCTTGCAAATAATACAAACATTGATTCCTCACCTGCTTTCAGCATTCTAAACAGTAAAAGCTTCAGAAAGTTGCACTCAGTGGGTCCCCCAACTCTGTACGAAAGAGCAAAAATGCATCCTTGTAGAAAATGGCCATCCAGTTACTTAGCAATTAACAGTGATTATAATGAAATCGTTACTGGTCACAAAACTTTTTTTTTTATTAATTTTTTTTTACCCAATACTAAATGCAACATTAAGGCTTGGAACAGAGAAACTGACTAATGGTACACAAAGATAAAAACAGAAGTACATATCACATTGTCAATAGTGGAATACTTTGTTTCGTCGTTAGTCTGTGGAGCATTTTATCATAACAAAGGAATGGGCAGAAACAAATGAATGTAACATAGATGTTTATGACTTAGTCAGTTTTCCTATAGCAGTGTTCACAAAAACTTCTTGGGTCAGCTAGTGGGTTTCACATTTTTACTAGTCCAGTGAAGATTTTGGTAGCCCTGAAAAATAAAAATTTCAAAATTGAAGTTGTATCATTTTATTCCATAAATTTGAATTCCATATTGATATTAGATATTGACTATAAAGGTCAACAGTTTTGTGAATCTGCTTGTTCACTTTCCTCCAGTTCTTATAGACATGATCCAGGACAGTGGTCCTCTTCTTCATATTTCTTGTGTTTACTTCGAGCTTTTACGCTGTATTTTTTTCCCTTTTTTTGATTTGCTTAGCCATATTTACTTTTAGAACATTATTGTCAGGCAAGGATATATTAACATTTACTAAAATGCTATTAAACATCTATGTGATAAGACTGCATAGTATAAGCCCACTTCCGCCCCCACCCCAAGGAATAAAACTTTTAAGGTTAGCTAAAAAAAAAAAAAAATTGCTCTTAAGTTGATTTTACAGATGGGAATAATTGGTGAATCTTCCATTATAAGACATATTATCATAAAAGAAAAATGGAGGAAATTCGGATTTATCAAAAGTTGGCGATGTTTTCATAGTGTTTTTAAAAATGTAGTATGGCTGTGGTACTGCTAAATGATTATATTTATATAGAAGGGGTTTGTAGACAGTAGGATCATGTGGTACTGATAAATCCCTGTTAAACTCAAATACTTTGATAGAATATCTCTTAAGTTCTAGTTTTTTCACTAGCATGTCGGGCTACCTTTGAGATAATTTTAACTAGCCCATACCAATTTCAACTAGCATTGGGCTAGTGAGTTTTTGCAAGACTGCTATAGGCAAGTTGGTTTATCATGGTTTCGGTCAATATAGACCTGTGAGATTTTTTATAGACATTGTCTATCGGTCCATTATTATTTTCGCACATTGTATAGGCCTTCCTATGGCCATGCCATGTATTATTGAGCATAGACATTAAAATACATTCCTATCTTACAATGTTTTCCTGCTGGTCTTTGTTTGAAATGCAGGAAAACTACATTCTTGTTGATATCAATAGAAAGACATGCTTAATTAAGCAAAAGTTAGTGTCCAGAAAATGTTTGTTCCCTGTTACTCAATCTACCTAACCTGGACTCGCATCTGGCATTCTGTTTTGGTTTTTTTTTGGGGGGGGGGGGGGGGGTTCAACCAAATTTTAGGGGGGGGGGGGGGGGAATCATTTCCAAATCAGAATTTGTTTTAATTCTGATTTGAGTTAGCATATAAATTAAACGAAATGGCAGCTCCCAGTGACATGGGAGCTAGCCCACTTCTGTAACTTCTTAATACCAGATGTTTGGAGAGAGAACTATCACTACTTATGTTAAAGTCATAGGTTTGCCATGGCATAAGCAGGGTTCAAACTCAAGACCTCTTGGTTATAAAGCAAACAGTCTACTACTGCAAGGATACTACACCTGTGGTGCAGGGTCCAATTTTTTTACTTTTAGGTCTGACACTGTGGCCTGTACGTTTATGTGTGATGAACTCTTGTTATTTAGTTCTTAGTTTATTTCCATTTCTTGAAGTTATGAAACCAAACCACAAAAAAGGGATTTTTTTTTTTAAAGAAAAAAACCTACCTACCTACCTGGATATTTTTTGCCTTGGTAACAAAACAGTTTTGTTTTTGTTTTTGTTTTAATTTTTTTTTTTTTTTTTACTGTTAGTTTACTCTTGGTATGTCTGTCCATTTGTCTGTCATTCTGCTTGAGGTTTTGTGGACTTTTCTCCAAATTGGATAAAGATGTTCAAATGAAATTTTATATATGATATTGTCTTGGATAGTTACAGATCAAGTTAGTTTCATTTTGCTTGAGCTATTTTTGACTGAATTATCCTAACAGTAGGGGACTTTGTATTGCCTGCAATACACTCAGAATATTAGGTGGTGTGTTTTTTTTAAAGAAACAATGAACAATGACCCTTTATAGGGGAAGACAAAAACAGACAAGACAGATGAAAGCAAGAAGTTGTGTATATCATTGAAGAATAAATTGGTACATGTTAAAAATACTTGTTGTATATACCATATGTAACAAGACATCCATAATATTAATATTTCTAATATATCAATATCTACATGTAGATACAACACTAGTATTGTGTGATCATAAGCAACCTTTCTGCTCTGATTGTTATGTAATGATCCAGACAAAAAGTACATCTCTATTCTCTAGGATGGAAGGGCAGAAGATGAACTCTGAAACAGATATATGAAGATTTCAGTGTTTCATCCAAAGAGCATTAACTATGAATATGCTAGATCAAGTAGATATTCAGAAGTAGAGATTATTTAAAATTTGCTCTCTCTGTATGTGTGTGTGTGTGCGTGCATATGTGTGTTGTCATCAATCTAGCCCCATTCTTGGACCAGAGTCTGAGACCTGAATGATAACAGCAAAATGTTTTGTTTATATATAATATCTTTCTAGTATCAATGAAAATAGTTTTTGTGTGTGTGTATGTATTTATTGTGATAAATGTGTTAGCATACCATGAGCTCAACCAAAACTGCGGTGATAAAAGCGAAAAATGAATTAAAGCATTACATTGAAATATTGATAATCGATCCAAAATGTAAATATATTGAAAATTAGATTTCAGTATATAGCACTGTATGTGTCATGACCCTTTACCATGATCAAGGTCATTGGTAACCAAAAATTATATATATATATATATATATATATTGGGGCCTTTGTAATGTAGTATTAACTAGAAGTTCACATGTTGCATAACTTTTGCTGATGACCAATAGTTTGTCATGACCTTGACTTGGAGTTCTATTTGCCAAATTGGGTACTTCTAGAAAGTATGCAATAATTGTTCCAGGCCATGACTTTGTAATGAACAGATAATAGAAGCTAATATTTGGCACAAAGGTAAAAATTGCTTATGACCAGTCAGCTGAACCATAGGGAAGGGGAATTGACCAAGATTAAAAACCTATAAATATTCAATGAGGGCTTGTAATGTGGGTATCAGATAACTATTTGGACCCACTTTTACTTCTGTACATGTAGTTTTGTACTTTCTTTAGGGGGATATAGATCCATTAACCAAGGGGAACTATTCAACAATTCTGATCTGTTTCAATCTTATAAGACATGTATAGAAAGATAGATATGAAGAGTTTTACGTAAGTAGAATATGTATGAGGAAAAAAAGGCTAGCACTGAATCTACAAACACACACACACATATATATATATATATATATATATATATATATATATATATATATATATATATTACAAACATATACAGTTGCAAATTACATGTTTATTGTTTTTGGCTGGCTATCAGTAAGTTTTTAAGGAGCCAATTAGGACACAATCTATTCATCCAGTGGGCTGATCTACAATCTGTGAAGAGGTAATGGGTGACTTAATTATTCTCAAAGGAGGACAAAAAATCAACTTGTACCAGTAAGATTCCTTATTAAGCAAGTTGGGGGGGGGGGCTTGGAATCAAAATGACAACAACAAAAATAAATAAATAAACTTGGGCATCTTTATGTCGTGATCTGTTCACAAATGCTTGGCATCAACATACTTTAAAGAGGGACATACACACATTTTGACCTGAAAATTTTCAAATTTTATCTTCCCATTTTTAATGTTTACAATGCTTAACTAAGGTATTTCTAATGATCAACCAAAATTTGAATATCAGTGTGAAGCATTCTAAACATTAAAAATGGAAAAAATAAAAGAGCTTCAGTCATGTCCATGCCTCTTTGAAAACATTTGTTTTGAAAGCAGTACAACTCTATGGATATATAGATTTTGTTTCAATATAAATGCTTTTCTTCTTTTGTGTGTGTGTGTGTGTGTAGAATTTGACTGAGTTAGTCTACCATTTAATACTGTTAAAAGTCTGACCATAATATATTAATAATCATTGAATACTGTATCTTCCAATGTACTATTGATAGAGCTATAGCTTTGGTTGTTTGGATGAATAGTGGATTTATTTTTTTTATTTATTTTTTTTTTTTAAAGCAAGGGAAAAGAAATTATCTCCACATGTAAAGTTCATAGTTCAGATGCACTTGTGCATGACATTGTGCTATAAGTTTCAACTCATGTATGTGAATTATAAAGCAGCTGACTACATACTTGACTATGTCATTTTTTAAAGCACACTAAATTTAATCATGTTAATGGCTGTAAGACTTTGTACAATTATAATGGTTAATGGCTTTGTTTAATTCCAACCCAGAGTGATTTATCATAAAAGGTCTTTAATGGATTTATGCATATTATATTTCTCATTAATTGTACATTTTTAATTCAGCATTAAATAAAGCTAAAGTACTTAGAATACACATTCATGCAGCAAAGATACATTAGTATCTTCTTACCAATATTATGGGACAAAAGATGTATTATGATATTCTTTGAAGAGATGTTGATCAGAATTTTGACAAGCTTACCAATGCAAGCTTTCTAGCTCCACTGTGTAATGTTTCAATATGTTGAAAATTCTGGTTCAGATTATGCTTTTCTTTGTCAAGACCTCATTAATCCCCTTCACACCAGGAAAATTACTGAATTACATGAAGGTAACATATTCTGACAATACAGGTAAGGTTAATCTGGTGATTTTTGGTATGAGATTACTGACTTTCATTAGTAATTAATTGTCTACAATATACTTCAAATGACAGAGTTGATAAATTTTAAATGCTTTTGATGTTGCAGTGATACATTTCACACCAGCCAACAAATGTGTTCAGTTTTTAGATAAGTACAAAAGCTATGATGTTGTAAAAGCTATTAAGGTATTTGGCATGCTGTGATGCAACAACAGTTGAATATAGTTTTGCTCTACTTCAGTCTAAATATCATGAGCAATAATATGAACAGCCAAAAAATGAGCAAGTGTTTAGTATAGACTAAAGAGAGTTTGGAGAAAAGAATGTTCTTTGAAACAAAAATATTTATATCCAGTGTACATTATATTTCTTATATAAATCATTTGTATAAATATTTAGCTGTGTGCTCAAAATTTGTTCTTATTAATAAAAATGTGTGATATAGATGATATTACCGTGAGACAGAATTTAAATTTTAATTATTTAGAATAAACTGCTGTTTGTCTTGCATACATGTGAACATATAGTATGAAATATTTTTGCATTTTGTAGAAACTTGATTCATAATGGATGGAGCTGAATCTGTTCGTTCAGGAAGGAGTGATAGGTCAGAAAGGTCAAGACGTAGTCACGGTAGCCACCATCATCATCGTCATCATCACAGCAACCGCAGTCGTGGTACCAGCTCAGACCATGGTGGTCATCATCGGCAAGGGGATCGTAGTATGGACGAGCGCTCAGTTACAATCAAAACCCCAGGCAATATGTCAGACACAGAGGATAGGATGATGGGCGAGGAGAGGATTGAGGTGCAGGTTATCCCTCAAGATGACAATTGGGGAGACAACACAACAGCTATTACAGGTAGATTAATATTATATAATATTTATTCACATGGCCTATCTCAAAATGCGTTTGATTTTGCTGTAACATTATAAAGATTCATGCAGTCCAGCAAATTTCATTGCAAATGTTTCTGATTTCATTTTATATTTTTTGAGTATTTAAATTTTAATCGAGTTCAAGCCATCAAATATATGAATATATCAAAGCACAAATATACACATATAGTTGACTTCGTTGTTGTTGGGTTTTTTTACCATAGGTAATACAAGTGAAACAGGATTTTCTATGGAGGACATGAGAGGAAAGTTTGGAAAGGAGAGCTTTGAAGAAACCATTGGTATTGGATGTGCTCGATATGTAGGCACTACACTAGCCAGTATCTTGTCTGTGATAGCTTTTCTGTCCCCAATAGCGATGGTGATTTTACCTAAACTTGGCATTAATGGCTGGGATGCTGGTCCATGTAAACCAGATTGTGAGGGACTTCTCATCAGCTTTGCCTTCAAACTTTTAATTTTAGCAATGGGAACTTTTGCCTTGTTTTTCAGGCAACCCAAAGCCACAATGCCTCGTGTATTTCTCTTCCGAGCCGTAGTATTATTTTTGGTTTTTGTTCTGACCTTTGCCTTTTGGCTTTTCTATGGTGTAAGAATCATCAAGGAACAAACCTCATCAAAATCTTCCCAGGTATTCGAAAATGTTGCTGATCAACTAAATAGTAACTTAAAAAACACATTGAGTAGTGATATAGTGAAGCTGCTGGATAACGAGTACAAGGAGATTGTTCAGTTTGCTGTGTCTTTTGTCGATGCACTTTTATTTATCCATTACATTGCTGTCATTTTGTTGGAAATTCGTCAGTTACAACCCATGTTTGTCATCAAAGTGGTTCGCTCCCCAGATGGGGAGTCTAAATGTTACAGTGTTGGTGCTTTAAGTATTCAGAGGGCAGCCTCCTGGATTCTAGAGCAATACTACAGAGACTTCCCTGTCTATAACCCATACTTAGAAAATGCATACAAAAAGCCAATTAAAATGTCAGGAATCAAATTCTATGATATTGATGGAAATAATTCACAGAATGTTCAAAGCCGATCCAGAGCAATATTTGCAGCTGCAGCACGAAGAAGAGATGCAAGTCACAATGACAGGTGTGATATACTCCTTATAAATCTAATTTAAGAACTCATAAAGCTATTGACTGGTTTCAGTTTCAAACATTATAACTAATAAGCAGCTCTTTTTATCATGCTATAAAATTTAAATACTTTAAAATCTTGTACTATTGGTATATGGAACATTTGCATTAATTGTCGCTTATTGATATTATAGCACTTTTATGAAGTGACTGTAAATATTGGAAATTGGAATTTCACTGTACAATCCACAGCAGTTAATGTTATGAAATTGATCTTGTAGATTTCACGAAGAAGAGGAGTATAGTAGACGCATTAGGAAGAGAAGAGCTCGTCTGATTGTGGCAGCAGAGGAGGCATTTACCCACATCAAGAGGATGCAGGAGGAAGCAGGTATATAAACACCTACACTTCTCACTAAGCTTATAACATTTTCATAAATTTTGAAGTGCAGGACAATAAGGCCAAATATGTGCATTTCCAGTTTCCCAACCCAACCTACATTTTTTCTGCTGATCCTAAATATTTTCTTGACCATAAATAAGATAAAAATCCGCAATTTTCAAATTTTCATATTTTCCTTCTTTACACATTCAAATTTCTCTGACAATTTACATTTTGACTACTATTGATCTTCAAAATGTTTGAAAAGTATTTGTAATATAATATAGACCTGTATTCAAAGCGTATCAAAAATTAAGATTTCGGATAAAATATTTTAGCTACTATCCTACCAAATTTTTTTGGGAATGAAATAGGAAACACACTTATTTTTATTTTGGCCTGAGTAAGATATTGGCAAGTGTCAGATAAACATTCAACAGTTAAAAAATGTTATTTCATGTTCAGCACTGTCATGGACAGCATGACACAACAAAGTATTAACCATTTACCTTGGCGAAGTCGCCATATGTTTGTATGAAATTGAATTAATACCTGTAGGTACAGACAAATTCATGTAGTTCTTTACACTGACCATAAAAAAGAATAAAGACATTG
Organism: Ostrea denselamellosa; assembly: GCA_024699665.1. Lineage (NCBI taxonomy): Eukaryota > Metazoa > Mollusca > Bivalvia > Ostreida > Ostreidae > Ostrea > Ostrea denselamellosa. Next base: position 8,877,983 of record JAMZEH010000037.1, on the reverse strand, counting down.
ACATGAATACCACAGGCTTAAAAATTTTGTGTGTATTTCACAGGATTACTTATAGATGTGAATTATTAGGTGAAATTACTTTAAAAGATTTTAAAGTTTCATCAATAGAAGTGTCTAAAAAGTTTGTGTTCCTGCTTAAGATTTTTTGTTCAGAAACATCTTTAGGCTGACAAGACCATGTTACTTCCAAACATGAGAAAACAAACAAACAAAAAAAGCAACAAAAACAAACAAAAAAACATATTGAATTAATATTTCAGATACTGATGCTTATCATGTTTCCATAAATTTTTGTAATTTAGTCAACTGTTGTACACAACTGCCCATCAGTATGAAACCCTTGGAGTATATAAAGTATTTAGCTAAAGTACAGGATATGTCATGGTCAGATACTAAGGAGTTACAAGAAGTTTGTGAGATTTGGGATGTGGCAACTAAATCTCTTTGTATTCTTTTTGATGTAGAAGGGTCACATGTTCTTGTCTGTTGTCACTGTTAATATGATAATATGGTTAAGCAGGAAATTAGAAAGGTTAACTCATAATGATCCTCTTGTGGGTCAGTGGGAAAAGTGGACAGGCTTCAACAGTTGATTGCCACACAGAATTATGACTCCAGATTTGCATTCTTTTAATTGCTGCAAGTGTTATGAAATTAGGGACAGTAAAATCTTTATGAGCATTTAAAACACATATGGAGTAATAAAAACAAAAGCATTACCATATTGCAGCTATAGATAGGAGGAGAACAGGCAACTGGGGCATTGTCTGTTGGCGCAGCATGCATTTAGAACTACACAGTGCATTAGCATTAGAATAAGGATCTCTGTAGACCTACTAGACAGAAAGAAAAAAAATGAGTCATTATGATCCACTAGTGCAACTGTTGCCTTGGTGTTTCAAAATAAAAAAACAATTGTATTAATGTATTAGGCATCATTCCTTTAAGATTCCATGACAACAAGATTCTTTGATAGAACATACAGGAGACAAAATCCCAAGTAGCTTTGCAGGCTGTATAAAAACAGAGTGTATGAGTCATTATTATTGATAGATTGCTAGGACTGATGGTGGTTTGTCAGCTGAAGAGGGCATTTACCTTTATGAACAAGAAATGCAGAAAATATGCAATCGTGATTTGATTTCTATTGTTTAATTTTAAATGGAGACATTTGCATTTTCTGTTACTTCTTATTTATTGCACAACACAGTTTAGGAGTCATTGAGATGTTTTAAAGAGGAAATATTTAATTCTGGCTTTTGGAATTTTCTTAATTTCAACATTTGGATTAATTTGAATATCCAATCACTTGCAGTATTTTGAATTATTTTAGTCATGACTTAATTTGCATTTTGGTGAATTTCGTCAATGTCTTTTAGGAATAAATGCAGATGTCTTAAAATTATGTAGATCGAGCACAAAACATTAAATTCATCCAGAACAATTTGTTAAGCTATAACTGGTACATTTTTCCTTGTGGTTTACTAGAATTCCAGTGGTGTTTATTACTGCTGGAGAAAAACAACTTTAGTGCTGATACTACAATGTTAAATAGGGCAGTGCAATATAGCATCGAAATGTTGTAGATTCTTCACATCATATGAAATAATCCAATATTCTTGTTGAATGAAATCATAAAATACTGATTCAAATGCATTTTTGTACCATGCCTTATTAAATTTATAAAATTACAGACACAAATATGACATTTAAATCTGAACATTTTCATAAGGTCATGGGAAAAACAATAGCATTATCCTTTGTAACTCTTAAAATAAAAATTTCCTATGCAGATCAGTCCACTTTTTAAACATGTTATTGAACTATGTCTGATCCAATCAAGCAACGATCCTCAGTGTCTCCTGCTTCAGCTCTTCTACATTTGAATATCTTTGGCCTTTAGGTACAAAGAAATGCCGTTTGTCTGTAGTATATTTGGACAACCCTCTTACCCCAATAATACAAATAATCTACACATCTTTATTGTACATGAAATTATATTTTATGTATTTTTTTATTTATAAGTTTTTAAATCAAGAAATAAAGTATGAAATAGTTTTATTGCTGACAAAACATCAAAATGTGTGTGTGTGTGTATGACAATATTCTTTTTCTCTTCATTAGTTGTCAAAGTAACTAGGATTTTATGAATACAAACATGTCGTGTAAATTGTTACTGTTGATAAAATCAACAGTTTTACCATGTTTATATGACTAATTATTCTTTATATTTTCATGAAAATTTATATGTTGTTTCATATTTCCAAAAATTTTGAAACTGAAAATTTTCTTAAGAATGGGAAAGTTGTTGACCAGCAAGAACTGAAGTAAAGATGATCATCTGACACCACAATGTTTTCTCTTTTGATGAAACCTTAGGTAGGATCAGAGCAAAGCTTGAGAAATGCTTAATATCTTTTGATAAAATTAGTTTCCCCCCTCCCCTCTGTTTGATTCATGCCTTGTATCCTGACAATATGGGGAAACTGTCTCCCGCAAAGGTTCAACTTCATTAACTGCACTGTCTGTACACTCAACTCAAAAGCAATGGATCTTTATGAAGTTAGAAGTAAAACACAAGACATAAAGGGATGGTGTTTAATTAGATTCATCTGACTCTCAAAGAAGGCCCAGCACAGGTAGAATGTGAGTTCTGCATGATTTTCCAGGAATACCTGGGGCTCAGCAATGCTCCACTCTGCATGTACTCACTTTGTATGCTAAATTAACAAATAAATAAGAAGAATATCAGGGTAATTCATAGCGATAACACTCCCTTAATGTAAGGAACCGAAAGGGTTATTGTTGGAAATTTTTGAGAAGTTGAGTTTTCATTAATCAGAACTCATTTTATTAATACATACATATGCATGTTTATTCTTTGGGGATAAATTCCAAGATGTTTAATGTTTGAAATACAAGAGACATCCCAGTGAAAAGTTTCTAATAACCCTGAAGTTAAATGCTAGGATCGCTTAATGGGCACTTAACAGTTTTATCTTCTCTCACTTTGCTAAATATTGATCGAGTTGATATAAAGAAATTCCACCCAGCACTTGCTTTTTATTTAGGGAGACTTTTAACGTACAAATAGAGAGGAATTAAATTTCAGTCTTAATGCACACAATACATGTAAAGTGTAAGGTCGCAAGTTAGAAGTGTGTTAGTAATGAAAATAATCTGACTTTAAATCTGAATTCTAACATATATTGACAGATGTGGTATGTTCAATGTCTGCAGGGTTTACTTTCTTCTGAAAATGAAAACAATCTATTGTAAACAGAATCAAGGCATCCAGTAAATCTTGTTACCTTTATTTACATCACAAGTTGGTGGGGTTTTTCATCTTTAATTTTGTCCTTCCTTTTTATGATACACATAAGTAAACATAAATACAGCTCTAGAATATAAGGAAAATTACATTCACAGGGCTCTTCATTAATTTTTTTCCTACTTGTCCATTCGACAAAGATATTTGCTTGTCCGAACTTCAACTTCACTTGTCCAAAATATTTTCAAATAAGATCCAATACTGTCAACTTAAAAATTGTATTACTTAAAATATAATCCATTTTATGCTTGCTTGATTGTTTTTTTATCTTATTCAATTGATAAAAACAACAAACACATAAAACAATATTTTATCTAGACTTCCTGTCTTACATCAATGACTGTGTTTGCTCATTGATGATCTAGAGAATCCAAAGTTTGTAAGATCCATGCCTCTTTACAAAATTGCAAATAGTACGCAATAAGTGAACACCGATCCCAATTGAGTGTGACTCAATTAATTTACATAGCGATTGATATCGGGATCGAAGTTCATTTTTCATGCATTGCTTCCGAATTTGAATTACCGATAAACTTTTCACCAATCGGACAAGTGCGCAGTAATATTCACTTGTCCAAATTTTTTTCCACTGGTACCAGAAAAGCGTTAATGTCAGCCATGATTCATAGTGTGTACAGTCATGTATATCTTGTATATGTATTGGGATATGCATTAGATACATATATTTGAAACACTTATAAAAGATATATTATTTGGACAAACAGGCCTGAAAATCGGACAGATATAAAGAAATGTTACAACATATTTTATATTCCTTTAATCCTGCTTTAACTGTTTTGAACTCATTGTAGGAGGAGCAGCCATCCCCATGGACCCCAATGAGGCAGCTCAGGCAGTGTTTCCTTCAATGGCCAGGGCTCTCCAGAAATATCTCCGTATCACACGCCAACAACCCAGGTACACCATGGAGTCAGTATTGAACCACTTGGCCAGTTGCATCAGTCATGACATGACACCGAAAGCCTTTGTGGAGCGGTATCTGTCCCAGGGCATAGTCATCATGAATGAGAAAGACTACAAGGAAGTGGAGAAGTGGATCCTTATCTCAGATCAACTCCTGACACGTGAACTGGAACACAATTCCATGTTTCAGTTACGCCAGAATGATATCTCCATATTGTGTACTGTGAAAAGACTACCACATTTCAATCTCACAGAGGAGGTCATAAATCCCAAAACCAACAAATTTGTGTTGCGTCTAAACTCAGAAACCTCTGTATAACCATTAGAATACAGGGCATATTGTTTTTTGCCTAAGTGTCATTGTGTCATACTGTTTATATATATGTGTATATATTTTTTTTTTCCATGCAAATTCCTATGTCCCAGTTAAATACTATAATTGTGTGTAGCATTTGCTTTGTGAATTATATTCATGTGTGCTGAGACACTATGATTGTTTGATAGAGAAACAGGGGCCAAATGATTATTCATTCTCAACCTTTTTGTACTTAACAAATTTCAAATAAACAAAAAATATTCATAAAGGTAAATGTAGCATAATAGCATTTATGTGCACATGCACATTGTATGTATGATATGAGCATTGATGAATGTTGAAGTGTGGCAAAAACATTTATTAAAAGAAAGTATACATACAAACACAATGAACATGTGCAATGTTCAGTAATGCCCAGTTGACCACCAATTTTTCTTTTTTCACGTCTTTTATATTATGATAGTATTGTAATGGCAGTATTTCATTTTTAAGCATGTTTTTTCTTTGTTTTGTTTTGTACAAACTTATAAGCATCATCATCTCTAGAAAATCAGAAATGGATGTGGCGCCAGACGGCATTTTATAATTGTTTTTACGGTGCCATATTTAACACAAATTTGTTCCAGTATCATTCTCAATTGTATAATCAAGACTTCCTATTTTTTTATGTTTTTGCTTTTTTATGGGTATGTACAGAAGTTAGTATTACAGTCCTTTCGACTCAAAATAACTGGTAGTTATTTATGTCAGGCAAGGATTATTTGAGAGGCATGCTGAATTCTTACATTCCTAGCCATTACTATCACTACAAAAGGAGTTCAATAAGGTTGAGAGCTTTACAGTGTGATTTCTTCTTTCTTTCAATCACTACAAAATCAAAAAAGCTTTAAGAAACCAAACAATCTCTTTAAATTACTTTTGTATATATTTTTTTCCTTGTCGTATGTACTAAATATAAGTATGTGCAATAGAATTTATTTTTTTTTTTTTTTTAACTATTTTCAGAAAGGGAAATAACTTGAATGAAATTCTTTCACTCTGAGCACACTGGATTTACTCACACCATGTACACTTTACTGAACTTTAGTGGAGTAGTGTACGCTTTTCTAACCCAAGTCAGAGGCATGTGTTGATGGGTGTAGTGCAATCCAACATGTTGGACATATAAAGTAATTTTTTCAGTACTTAGAAACACATGAAACATTGACATATTGTAAATTGTTGGTCAGATATCCATTTATAATGGAAAAAATTTATAAAATAAAAAAACAGCCATATATAATAGAGTTGAAATATAACGTGAGTTTGATTTATCTAATATTTCGTACAAGTACAAGAAGTTCTGTATTAATGTAAAGATATATGCTAAATTAGTGCATATTTATATCCTGGTTCAAAGTTGTAAATCATTAGCAGAAAAAAAAATGGAACAGAAAATAAGGAAATCATTCTTCCAATATCATTTTGTCAACCGTATTGAAAATTCATCATACCAAAAGAACACCTGATTATACTCTGTTACTATTAAACACAGAGTGTACAGTGGTGTATGCAAAGTAAGGATGTCCTCTGTTTGCAGTTTGATTATTCATTGTTAAAATGTACAATACTTCATAGCATGTGTGTGTATGTATATATCTTTTCATGATGGTGCATAATTTTTGTTATTACAACTGTAAGTATTTTATTCAAAGAAAAAAAATTCCCAAAAGATTTGCCAAGCTCTCTTTCCTTTGTATATGAGTCTTATTTATTTCTGCCTTTTGATATGCTATTCTTGTAAATGTTTCCTAACAGTTCACTTTATAATAGCAGCTGAATGCATTTATTAAGTATAAAGTAAATGTACTGAACAAATTCCTGAAGCAGTAGATGGATGCACAAGTTTTTATGCATGATCACGTTTTAATGTTTTTTATTAAATTTTTACAATAGTGTTATGTATCTTCCAATTCTGAAAATGTGATCTGGCATTTTTTTTCCTTTTTTCCTCAGTTTATGTTCCTTTAATAAGAAAGAAAATGAAAACTTTTAGTGAAAACTTTCCTTTGATTTTTTTTTTTCTTCTCATTTTCTTTTTTTGATTGAGAGATATGAAATTTTGCTGTATGTTGTGACAGTAGTTAGTGAAAGTCCACTTGTACAAAAAGAATAGTTTAAAATAAAACTTTCTGTTAACAAAATCTGCATTTGATAGTGTCATTAGCTAAGAAAGAACAAGGCAGTTCTTTTTGCTCCATGCAGCACTGAACAATATAAAAAGGAAACTCGTTATCTGCAGTCTTGGTGATTCTTACATTTGTCAGCTAAGTCAGTGTATTGATACTGTTTATTTTACAGAGTGTGATCGAACTTTCCAGATCTCCAAACCTTGTTTTTCTGAATCTGCATCGCTGATGGCATCAAATACTCCATACATTTTTTTTTAGGTCACCTGAGTCGCACTGCTGTTGGTTGATGTCTGTCATCCTGCATTAACAATTTGACATTTTTAACTTCTTGATAACTACTATTCCAAATTTTCGAAGTTGGAATGAAGTATCTTTGGGATAAGGAGGACATAAGTTATAAATTTCAGGAATACTGCACCCTTGGGGGTGTGGAAAAAACTGCTGGAATTGTCCAATTTCAAAACATTTTTTTACAACTGTCCAAGTGTAAGAAAAACTAAATGCATAGTCATGTAGGATTGATTATATATTGTTTAACGTCCCGCTCAAGAATTTTTCACTCATATGGAGACGTCACCATTGCCAGTGAAGGGCTGCAAAATTTGGGCCTATGCTCGGTGTTTATGGCCTTTGAGCAGGGAGGGATCTTTTACGTGTGACACAGAGCCTCGGTGTTTGTGATCTAATCTGAAGGACCGCTCTTTTTTAGTCACCTCTTACAACAAGCAAGGGGTACTGAGGATCTAATCTGACAACCCAGATCCCCACGGGGCTAGTCATGTAGGACAGGAAGACCTACCAAATTTGTAAATTTTATGATCCCTGGTATAGAGGTTCAGACTCCAGGATAGGGACCAACTTTCTTAATCACATCTTCTTTAATACTGTTGACAGTGATTGATACAAAATTGAACTAAATAGATATTTAGAAGGAGTAGGTAGTCCTTTACTAAAATTTAAATTTCATTTTCCAAGGGATAAAGGTTTTCATAATGATTATTTTTCCCCAATCTTTTGAAAGACTTCATTAATTTTGCGGATAATGTATAAAAAGTAAGTGCATAGTTAGGAAAAGCAGAGGGAGATGTACCAAAATAGTGAATTTCACAACCCTAGCTGAGGGGTTCCGTTTCTAGGGAGGGTCCAGGATAGTTATATAATATAAATGTATATTATAGAGTCTTTCATCAGAATGGGCACTTTCGGGGACATTTGTGTTTTAAGGACGTATCTTGTTTTATACTGCTGTTGAATATCAAAATTTAGCATAGATATGCAGAACAGGAAAATTATTATTTTTCCCCAATCTTTTGAAAGACTTCATTAATTTTGCGGATAATGTATAAAAAGTAAGTGCATAGTTAGGAAAAGCAGAGGGAGATGTACCAAAATTGTGAATTTCACAACCCTAGCTGAGGGGTTCCGATTCTAGGGAGGGTCCAGAATAGTTATATAATATAAATGTATATTATAGAGTCTTTCATCAGAATGGGCACTTTCGGGGACATTTGTGTTTTAAGGACGTATCTTGTTTTATACTGCTGTTGAATATCAAAATTTAGCATAGGTATGCAGAACAGGAAATTTATTAGAGATTTCATATCCCTTGGGACTAGCGATACTTTAAACTAATGATGATAAGGCCCACAGGCCTCTTTGTAGAAATTGATTGGTCATGTCACAGACAAAACACAAAGAATCATTTTTTCCAATCAGTATTTTGTTACCATCTAAGATTGCTTGTCAAATTATCAAAGTAGGTATATGATAAAGTCATTACTACTGTAACTTGATCAGAAGAGTTCGCAGGTGAGGATCAGGAGAATTGACAGGTGTGGATCATATACACTTCCTGTTTTGTTTCACCCTGATCAACTTGAATGTTGTACGAGTTGGATCAAGGTTTTGTAGAGTGTATGTGTATGTACCCAATCATTCACATACATATAGAATGATCGGTAAAAATATAGGCAAGAAGATAATACTTTTTTTTAAAGCGGACGTATTATGCTTTACCGCTGTTGTCCGTCTGTCCCCTTAACTTTGTCTTTGCAACTCCTACTAAACCCTTTGGGGAATTTTAATGAAACTTAGTACAAAGAAAGATTACAATGTGCATATTGCAAGGGAAACGCTGTCCAACTTTTAAAAGAGTTACGGTCCTTGGACTTAAGATTTTTTTTCTGTACAAAATAATTTGTCTTCACAACTTTCCCTAAACCCTTGGAGAGATTTTAATGAAACTTGGTACAAAGAAATATCACAATGTGTAAATGTGCATATTACAAAAAGAACACAATCCAATTTTTTCAAGGAGTTGAGGCCTTTGGACTTAGTTGGTTTTTTTATGCAAAATACTTTGCCTTCACAACTCTGCCTAAATCCCTTGGGGTGATTTTAATGAAACTTGGTACAAAGAAATATCACAATGTGTAAATGTGCATATTACAAAAAGAACACAATCCAATTTTTTAAAGGAGTTGCGGCCTTTGGACTTAGTTTTTTCTTTGCAAAATAGTTTGTATTCACAACTCCTCCAAAACCCCTTGGTCACACAAACTGCGGTCTTAATATATCATTTACATTTTCATTACATTACAGTTTCATTTCCAGATAACAATGGATTCTAACACGACTTTGAAATCGGAAGTTTTCCCGTGTGGCAGGAGTTTATTATAGACATGACAGTATTATGGAGAGCGCCATATTTACCAGATAATTATAACTACCAGAAATATCAAAACATTACTAGAGTTGAAATGTCATGTGTTTACTCATATAATTTGAGAACTTGTCATTTCTCAGTTCCCCGTTTCATATCCCAGTCTTTTTAATTAACAGGTTTAAGATACCTACTCTGTCTTCCTTCAATTTTCGTTTTCGAAGTGTAGGTATTTCAAACTTTCTTTTAAAACCATAGTATGGAGGAGTGAAAAACTTTGACAAAATCAATTTTCCGGAAATTAAAGCCATGTTAACAATATTGTTATCGAAGCATCCATATGTTACGTGAATTCAAGTTTAGTAGAGTCATGACCCCGTGGAGCTAGTGTGGGGTAAAAAAAAATTCGTGTTAATAAAGATAGGAGGTTTTGTTGTTGTTATGTTGTTTTGTTTTTATTTTTTTGGGGTGGGGTGGGGTGGGGTTGGGGGTTGTTTTTTTTTTGGGGGGGGGTAAATCTTTTAAAGAAATCAAGTTGAGCCTTATGGCCCAGGGGCCATTTGTTCTATCATTTCCAAATTTAAAAAAAAAAACAACCAAAAAAACCCATCGTAAATGAATTATTATAGCTCTTAGTGAATGATTTGAAAATGGTTTGTAAATATTTTTAAAAATATTTACTTATGTTCATTAGTAATATACTACTGTTGTTTCTACAAACATGTTTTGTTTTGTTGTATTTTTTCTGATAGCATACATAGTCAAAACATTATCAATTTTCATACTACATACATTCTTTGTGTTAATACATATGGTTTATGACAGTTGTTATCAATATTAATCTTAGGTGCGAACCCCGTAAGTTTTTCGAACTTGTGTTCAAACATATGTTTTTATATATGCAATAAAATATGTTCAAACAACTACTAGAACTTCAACGGTGACACTTTATTCTATATCATGTATCTATATGAATCATGATTATTTTGTTGTTGTTTTTTAAATATTTATTTTACATATTATTTTCACTTTATTTCATTAATCTATCTATTTTTAATACCGCACGTATATAAAGTGCATATCCGAGGTATGGAGCGGAGTGATGTTAACTTTTGGGTGTATATGATAAACCTATATTTCACTACATTTTATTCCTCTATAAAAAAGAACCAAATTCACATAAAAACTTTTATATTACACAATATTTATATAAGAAATAAATGTTTAAAGGGGGGGGGGGGGGTTACATACATTGGACACACGGCGTAATTTCTGCATAATCGGCTTCATTGATATACAAATTACCACAGGGTTTCATTGCTAATTTACGAACAACTTAAGCATGCATTCCCCAAATAAACACAGATAGAACAGAATATGGTACATGCTTATCGAGTTCAGTAATACTAGAGTATAATATGCGAGGCGGATAGAAAGATCTACCTATTCCATCTCTCTCTTTCCTCTCCTATCTTTCTTTTCATCTTTAACTAACCCACCCACCCCCTTCTCTCTCCGACTAAATTTCCGTTACTGGAGATGTCCTTACAATGTCTAGGAGATAATACACGTTTATGCTAGACAAAAAAAAATCACACTTTAAAGAAACAGAATTAAGAATCTGTAGAATGTATTAGTATAGAAATTGGATGTCATTTTTGTATGTCGTCGTCACCACTGACTGAATGTACTCTGTTTAAGTAAATTTTTACTAAACATTTCCAAAATAAGAAACAATTTTTGTAAGTTTTAAAAAGGAGGTGGTATGGTATAGACCCCGACTATTATTATTATTGCAGACAAAATTCCCCGATTCCTGTAATTTGTACGTTTTCTAGATCGGGATCGGGGTTCAGAAAGGAAAAGAAATATGAATGTCATCTGTCATTCTGTGCACTTCATAATCATGTTTACAGTTTTACGTCCTGACAACACCGTTGCACGAATAGAATAATCAATGGCAAGAGCAGAATCTGTTACAGCTGATGTAAAACTGCTTCAGATTATTGGAATAGAACCTCTGAAAGTACGATTATATTTGCCTTTTATCCTGAATATGATGCGTAACATGCAATCTAAGCGTACCTTTGATCCACTCACGTGTATATCGCTACTTTTAATTAGATAATTCCATGGCATAAGATAGGACTGTGGGTTATCATGCTAGTTATTGGTCGACAAGGTCTAGCTGCAATATATACAAACTTTTCATAAAAGAAATATCCAAATATTTTCGTTAATTTATAGCTAGTATGTTTAAAAATGTTATACTGCATGGTGTACAGTGTATTCAATGCTAACAGTATCTGGAAATGGAATCAATCTATGTTTTCAGAAAAGTAGTGGACCAAATTGCAAGACAGTCCATGAGAAAATTGTAAACGAGAAGAACGCTAGGTTTATGTATCCAGGTAAGTTTTGTTTGTTTACGTCCCGTCGAGAATTTTTCTCTCATATTGAGATGTCACCAGCTGAAGGTGAAGTACCACAAATTTAGACCTATGCTTAGCACTCAGGGCTGTAGCAGTGGGGGTTCTTTAACATGCCAACACCTACCATGACACAAGACTGCTGTTTTTAAGGTCATATTCGAAAGACCCGTGATACTCACTTCTAAATGCTGAGCGTTTGGCGAAGGAGCAATCATTACCTATTTTACATCTTGGGTTTGACATGGCCATGGCACGAGTGGGGCTCAAACTCATGACCTCTCGGTTACAAAGCGAACCTTCTAACCACTGAGCTACCGCGACCAGTTAGTAATAAAACCCCAATTTTTTGTATACACCCTTAAAACCGACCTATTCTGATATCATTTGGATGGTGTGTGTTCACAATCTATACAGACAACAATAATACCCATTATGACTGAATTGATCAATCAAGCACACTACCTGTTACCCATGTTTGTAATAATTAACTATCCATCTGCCCAATGTTTTTATGTCTTGCAAGCCATATACATGTAGTATAATAATATCTGAATAAATATGGCTCAAAATTTATATTTTTACAGTATGTAAAATAGATTTTAGAACAATTTTGCTGGTTAGCTAAGAATATTGGGGAGCAATTAAGCTGAAGAATCCTCCATAAGGCTAGAGCAGAAACAATCAAAGAAATCATGGGTATCACTGATACTTTATACACATCTTAGTCAAAAGTGAGTTCCCCAAGAAAATTTTCTCATTATATTTCATTAAAAACTATTTTATTTTTTTTTAATAATATATCCTAAAGTCATTTTAAGGATAGTCAGGACACTAATTGCATGATTGAAATATATGATGTTAGAGACTTCACCTCATAATAGTGGCTGTTGTTGTGTACTAGCTTTGACATCGTAGTCTAACTTAACTACAGTACGTCATAAGGCTGATTTTGTGTTATAGTTCTTGAGTACATTGTGATGTGACCACAGTGATAAGGTTTTCAAACTTGAGCGAATTAGAGCATCGTTAAGGCAGGATATTTGAATTTTTTTTTATTTTGTTAAAATTTCTTTGCCAATACATAAAGAAAATATAGTTGGCACATCCAACTTACTTTGACATATCCATGGTATGCAAGATATTGATATTTGAGATACCAAAGTTCAACTGTATTAAAATATGTTCTATTTCTGCTTTCAGACTGTAAAAATGGGATAGGAATTTATTTCATAATTGTATATAATCTGTTACAATTAATTATCAAATGATTCATATTTGGATTTATAAAAGACAAAATTTAAGAGCCCTGTAAAGAATATCAAAGGGCTTAGGAGAAAAATAAAGGTGTGCATGATCAAACAAAATAGAGTCAATCAGGAAAGTGTATTGTCTTTGGCCTAATATTTGTAGAGGATGTGGCTATATCATATCAAACAATGAAGTAAAAAAAATACTCAATGCCAGTAAATTTTGTTCAAATGTTTTTACACATCCAAAACATTAATCTCTGGAAGCAAGCTTTTATAGAGCACTTATATTTTATAGCACTTTTGTGTGATGAATAGAAAATCAGGGTAAATTCAAGTCAGTTTTTAATTCACCTTCAAGCAAACATTTGTTTTTGTTAACATTTTTACCTGTGTCACCAATGGTCCGTTTGTTTGTTTGTCCATAATGCTTATGGGTACATACTTTATGTAATCAGTGGTGCATACTTTGTGTAATCAGCAACTCAAAAAGTATTCAACTAATGTTATTTAAACTTTGCAGTGTTTGTATACATACTGAAGATGTGAACCCTCTCCTATTATGAGCAAATTTGACTTTTTATTGCAAATTTTACCATGTTGGACTTAGCCTTTGTGCTATTTATGTTATTCATGGTACTTTGTGTAACCTGTAACTCAAAAAGTATCAAACTAATATTATTCAAACTTTGTATAGTGTTTATGTGTATATATATATATATATATATATATATATATATATATATATATATATAGTGTGTGTGTGTGTGTGTGTGCATATATATATATATATATATATATATATATATATATATATATATATATATATTAAAGATGTGCACTTCCTATTATGGTGACAAATTTTTACTTTAATTTTAAGCATGTTCAACTTAGCCAAGTTTTTGCAATAGATGCTATTAAAATGTTTTTTGGCATATTCAACCTTTTATGAAATGTGTAATCTAGAGTTGATATACTTTGTGTGCTTTAATCGGAGATGTTTACTGTGATGCAGGTTGAGACATATAATCAGTCTTGTTTATTTTCAACTTCTTTTCCAGACAGCCATTCAAGACAATTTTAATGTTCATGTAGGATCTAGTTTGGCCTTGTGAATTAATTTTATTAAAAATTTATAATTAAAGATTTATGACTTCAATGAAATTTTCACCCAGGTTAGTACGTTATGATGTCAAGAAGAATGTCATTATAGCCATTTTGAAATATTTTATTTTATAATAACCAAAAATAAATGGCTTGTAATTTTGAAGTAGGTGGGGTCATTTAAAAGTCTTCTGCTACGAAGTGAGTGGGTCAGAAATGACGAACTTTGGTGATAGCATTTCTCTGTAGTGTAGGTATTATTGTAGTTTCTTGAAAAAACCATGACCCCTTAGGTCAGTGATTTGTAATTGATTAATGTCTGCATTTTGTAGATCCAGAATCTTTCAAGAAGAAAAAGAAAGCAAAGAAAGGTGAATGGTTAGCAGAACATAAGGAACCAGGGCAGACCTTTAAACAGTTTCTAGGTAAAATTGGCAACAGACCGTTTGGATACCACAGAACCATTTACCTCATCCCCTTAGTTTTTGAAGAGGAGCCTGTTCCAAAGAGTATCCTTAAACCACTATCCGAGTATGCTGCTGTTTTCTTTGACTTGCCCATTAAAGTCGGCAAGCAGAGAAACATGAAAAAAGATGTACCTAACAGAATCAATGAGTTTACTAAGAATTTCCAAGTAGATGCCACAGCTTTGTTGCAGAAAATGGAGCTTCCTGCAGATGCATTCTGTGCGGCTGGGATAACTCTGTGTGATCTTTATCCACAGGAATCGTGGAACTTTGTCTTTGGACTGGCCAATGTGGATGGGGCTCGTGGAGTTTATTCGTTAGCCAGATACCTGTCCAATTTTGGTTCCTCAAGAAATACAGTGTACAATCCTGATGAGTAAGTATGTAGGTTTCTTTATAATTACAGTTAGTAGATACACAAAAAAATCTGAAGAAAAAGATCTGTATCATAGAGAATGCTTGGACCATTTTACATCAATGTGTGTGTGTGTGTAAAACTCTAAACATTTTCTTGAAATATTTTGACCGACTTACCGGTTTCTCAGTAATGTTTCACATTTTTAGAATTTTAGAAAGGCCAGTAACAATGTCGAAATATTTCAAGAAAGTGTTTAGAGTTTTTTAGATTTTACTCCGATAATAGAGACTTTGTGTGCATGTGTGTGTGTGTATTACATAAACATTTACAGAAGTTGTTGGAGTTTTTCAAATCAAATTTATCTCATTACTGATTTGAATTTCAAAAGAAATGTAAAGATCCAGCTTTGGACTGAATGCAGAAATAAGAATGATGCAAGGGGAAACTCGCTGTATATATACATATGCATTTGTTTTAGCAATACATGTAATGAAACCTGTACAGCTGTACCGGTTATAATCACAATTTCGCAAATATCTATAGCATTCTAATTCGGAGTACCCTCTGTCCTCAAAACATAGAAAATAAGTATCTGTTTTGTAAATTTTATTGAATTCATAACTATAGTTAAGTGGTTATAGGAAAGACAGATGTAAAGTACTTGTATCAAAGGAAGTGTCTCAAATAACCACAATGACTCCCCTGTATATTTCTTTATGTGGAGGCTGTAAATACTTATATTAACATTTTCATTGTTTTTGCCTTTGATATCTCTACAAATTGTAATGATACCCATTTCCTCGTGTGGTGCAGTTGTAAACACTGCTTATGAATTTGAGAAATATAGTACATCTATTATAATGGTTGGGAATTCAGACAGAAATAAATATGTAATGTAAATATACGAAAATACATGAAGGTATGAACTGCAATTCCTCATATCGGCAGACTTTTTATGAAGTGTGTAGTGCTTGTGTATTTTCAAAATTAAAATTTATTTCACGAGTATATTTAATCTATATGCTTCTGAATACTTTATACTTTAAATACTTGATTTCTTCATTCTTTATTTTTACTTAAAGAGAGAAAGGTGGAGAGCCTACCATCATCAGACGAGCATGCAAAGTAATGTGTCATGAAATAGGTCACATGTACGGACTCGGACACTGCACTCATTTTGAATGCTTAATGAATGGTTCCAACCACTTAGATGAAGCAGATAAAAGACCCTCGTTCCTCTGTCCTCTGTGTCTTAATAAGCTCTACTCTGTCATGAAGTTTGACCTTGAAGAAAGATACAGAAAAATGTTGGCATTTTGGAAAGTTTATGATCTTCCTGAAGAAGTGAACTGGCTTGAAACAAGATTAGCTGTTGTGTTGGGGAATTGTGAATAAATCAGAATGTTCTTGTTGTGATAACTGTTAAAATACTTTTATTTAAGATATGTTATATAATCTTTTGTACTAAAACTTACTGAATTTATTTTTAATCATCAGTTTTTCTACTAAAAGTCTTTACAACGTGACTGTGATTTTGCATACATGATCAATAAAGTACGAGTTATCCCTCTTGTCTCAAAGTTGTCATGTTTGCTCCTGAGCATGATATGCGAATTACTACTAAGTATATATTTAAGTATATATTTAGTCCCGTATCAGTTTGAGTTATGTTATATATATATATATATATATATATATATATATATATGTGTGTGTGTGTGTGTGTATTTTTTTTCCCGGATTTTTCCCCACTATGCTACATCTTAGCAGTCTGAAAATTGATGTGTTACTTATCGAGTAGATACAGATCCAGTTTTACTCTTGTTGTGGTTAATCTATTTAAACAAAAATTTTAAGACTTAGTTTCATGGATGAATTAACAATAAAAGTTGTTTTCTGGACTTTTTTCGACAAACCGGCCGAAATTTACAAAACAATATGCCTTCAATTTTTGAAAGGAGGGAATAAAAATACGTAACCCGCGTTAGTGGATTATGCATTTTTTCTGCAATGTTTGCGACGTTCACTTCCCGTTGAACAAACCAAAGAAAGAATTGTTATCATTTACATTTTCCTGTAGTTTTATTCGTATAAACACTTAAGTACGTGAAATATAGATATTGTTGACCTGTGAAAATCACTTGACCTTGATTTGTCACCGATTTCCATATTTGAACGATTGTAAAGGGGAGTAGTCCAAAAAGGACAAATTCTAAAGTTATGAAATAAACCACCGTATGTTATAGGTAGGCGTTATTCATAATAATTCAGATAAAAGGTTATAATAAATAAATAGAACATATACGCACGCAC
This sequence comes from Ostrea denselamellosa, assembly GCA_024699665.1. NCBI lineage: Eukaryota > Metazoa > Mollusca > Bivalvia > Ostreida > Ostreidae > Ostrea > Ostrea denselamellosa. Next base: position 8,860,658 of record JAMZEH010000037.1, on the reverse strand, counting down.
ACACACAGAAAATATATTTTCAACAATGCTGCGGATTTCGTGGAATGCATATATTCACACGCGGACGGCCGGCCATAAAACTCGTATCTAACTAGACTGAAACAATGTGTGTCTTCATATTTGTAAAGATTTTAATAGAAAATGCAGAATATACACAGTGAATGTAAATATTAATTACATGTACTACTTGTATTCTGCTAATTTTTATCTATGGAGATAAACTTTTGATCCTGTTTTTAGTGTCATGAATGTATACATTCCACGAATAGTTTGTTTATAAAACTATAATTTTAAAATTATATATAATTGGAATGTCAAGCACCTATGCTTTCACTAATTTGCCACCAACATTTAAAACTTTGAAGGACGGTACCATATGTAACTGCATTGATTTTGTTACAGTTTAGGCTGTCACTACTTCGTTCATCATTACAATTTGACCAAAGAGAATTGTACAATCACTTATCAGGCAGCTGGGGAAACCGAAGATGATTTCAATCTTGTTAGTATCTTTGGCTAAAACGGGCACGTAGCAAGGGATGGGTGGGGCTGGGGAATATACTTTTTCCGTTAATTTTACTAATTTTACATGCCCAAAAAACCCAGTTTTATATCACATTGTTAAGTCTGATTGATCGGAAAAGGTAGTGAGTCGATTGAATCCATGCTCTGACACCCCCCCCCCCCCCCCCCCCCCCCCGATTTAGGATTTTGACATTTGGGGGAATATACCTTTTCCGTAATTTTGCTTATTTTTATATGCGCGCATACATACACCCACCGGTATTAAACCTTATACTGTTGGTTTGGGGGCTGTTTTCTTTTTTCCTTGACAAAAATTCGACACCCATTCCCCAAATATGGCTCCTCGCATATATGATCAATCATCATTGTAGACTGGAGATATATATGAATTTTTCGGACTGATGATTTCTCTATTCAATTTATCTTGGAAAATAATCCGTCCTCTATTCAATTAATCATTGACGTCGCGATCTTTAAATTGGGGGAGGGGGGGGGGGGGTATTACTCCGTATGGTTTGGCCCTACATGTAATAGAAAACCCTCGCGTTCTCGGTCCATTTTAATCACGATTGTGCAATAGCAACAGGAACAAATGATAAATATGTCACAAGAATAAGGAGTGATTTCATTGTACAATGTAGGATCTAAGGAGATCACTTCCACTTTCGTTTTGAAAAGTTCTATTTGAGAACTGCAATGTGAAAAAATGCAATATTTCTAAACTTTAGCTATTTCATATCAGTTGATTTTTTAAACGAATTTGTCTGATATATTTTTTTTTAATTGATATTTTTTTTGAGATTTAAAACAATATTAAATTAATTTTAAAAAATCATATCTACGTCTATCTGAGTCGTTTTAGCATGTTCTGTTAGGCATCCATATCGTGCACTAAATCGCAGCGAAATTTGAAATCTAAAATCTCGTATTTGCAAACAAAACAACTTTTTTATTATTCAAAATAAAACACAAATAATTTATGCAAGATAATTAAGATCTTGTATCACTTTTTCCATGGTGAAATCAGACCTCATATGAGATGCTTCAGCGAGCTATTCAATAAAATTCTCAAGGCCAAAATAGGGTCTGTAAGTTGGATGTCGGTGATTAGAAAAATATGTTGTTAGTAAGTTCCTTGTACTACCTCAAATGCCAGGGTATTGGAGAGCACTGAACAGTGCACGGAGGTGAAATATCTCTTTTCCAACTGTTAAAGTGTACTCTGTTAAGAGGATTAGTGTTGACACTAAAGAGGTATTTTCTCTGTCTCAATATATTGTTTTAAATAATGACTTTTTAACAGTCAACTTTTTGACAAGATATGGTGATGTAATAATAAATTCCCCATTGTCTCAACTTTCATATCATATGACGTACTCTAATGTATACACATGTACGAGATTAAAAAGAGATGGACCTTGACTATTTAGTGTAACGACACCGTCCTCTTTACAAGATAAAAATGAAAAGTTAAGAATAAGTAGGACTCGTTCATTGATACTTTCTGCGTATGTGTTTGGTCTTAACAATATGTCATGGTTAGTTTGTGTACATAGTAGCCACGTCATTGATCCACTAGATACCGTGCATAACAAGTATAGTTGATTGCAATCAGTTGTAACAATACTATATTTTCCAGAAATTCTTATCTTTCTCCGGCCATTTTCACACGGTTGTTATTTGCTACGCTAGCAACTGTGTTTGTACGTGTGCAGTATCAAGAACATCGATTGCGTAATACAATAGTACGCCCAAGTCCGTGCAACAAGTTCAGGTTCATCATGACCCATCAGCCGTTACATTTCACTCGTCAGACCTGAAGCAGAGTGTCTGACCATCCGTTATATTGAGTTTGTCAATACTTGTACTTATAAAGTAAACCTTTGTAATCTGGAATTCAACAGTACTTGTACTTTTAATGGAATAATTATAACGTGAACCTACATGGACATTTTCTATGTCGTTATCCAAACTATGTCTACGTGTAGAGGAAGAAATGAACGATACCTGAGCATAAATTACTAATATAACTCTACATACAGTCCACTCTAGATATACTGAAATTCAGGTGTTTATTATATCCAAAGTTCAATATAACCGATGTTAGGCTATACATTAATAACGTTATTGGGGATTTATTTTTTCAATATAACAGACAGATCAATATCACCGACTTTTATAATATAAGTGGAGTAGATTGTGTTTAATGATTACCAATTACACATCGCCGAAACACTCGGGTCTTCATTTAAAGGCTACAACGTCTCTCTTACATACCACGACGGTCCCGAAAACTTTTAAAGGGTGTTGTGACCCAACTTTGTATCCTTTGTGTCCAAAAAAGTAAAGGGGATTAAAACTTCTAAATGGCAAAAATGACCTTTTTGTTAAAAATTAACTAAATGGGGAATGCAAATCCCATATTCCCCGTTTAGAACAGCCACTATACCGCATAATTTATATCCAGTTTTAGGGATGAGGCTGAAATATCCCGTAAAAAATCAATATTTAAAAGTACAAGAATGCCAAGCTAGAAATGTCTATACTTTTAGATCATGTCCGAAGGAAGTTATTTCCTCAACTATGCCAGTATAGGTACCAATCCAGTACTTCAATATCAATTAGATATTTATTTTATTGGTCCCAAATATATATATATATATATATATATATATATATATATATGTATATATATATATATATATATATATATATATATATATATTTAGTATTCAACTCTCTACATTATTTAAAGTCAATATTTAAATTTCGAAAGAGTTTGGAAAAGTACATAAATTTTAACCAACAGCTACATGATTTTGCCATTTCTGTTTCATCTGATATTTCAATAAATTTTATATCCCAATACTTCTATTTCAATTATGCAATTTATAATATAGATAGGAAAGAAATAAGTACATTTTGATTGATTATTTTCTTGAAAACAAAACAGAATTTTAAAAACGTCTGGATTAAAAACATCCGAATGCTTGCTTGAAAATTTTCCAAAAATTATTGCATTCTATCAGAGTGGTTCTTACGGCCCATGGGTTGCTTGTTGCATGGATAAGTGGTTGCTAGAACTGGGAAAGTGGTTGCTGGAACTGGTCGTAGTGGAAATGGACTATGACGTACAAGTTCTAATCCTGGAATAGCATGTAATCTGGGGGCGTGTCAAAGACTATGAAAGTTTAATGCGTCAAATATCCAATTTAGAAGTATTAAAATTCAAAACCGACGTTTAGTTAAATAAGTGTTAATTCGATCACCAAATGGCCACTGATTGGGTTAACGGTCGTAAACATAAAATATATATAATATCCTACATTTACCTTGGACCTTTGCGCACAAGTGGGTGTTGTTTCATTGCGTATTTAAAACATTTCCAGAGTTATGGTTTGTTTTTTTTAATTGCCCCGGTACTTTTCTGTACCTTTCTACAGCTTGAATGTGCAACGGAGAGAATGCACTTATCATTCCAATGTAAACTGAAAATAAACTTTCTCCCCCAGGTGGCAGGGGACAGCAGTTTTGTTGTTGTTGTTTTTTTCTTCTTTTTTTGTTGTTTTTTTTTTTGTTTGTTTTGTTTTGTTGTTTGTTTTTTTGTTTTGTTTTTGTTTTTGGTTTTTTTTTCCTGAAACATGTAGGCAGGGTGTATACATCAAAGTCAGATTATGAAAAATCATAAATTCCCCTTTATGTCAATACTTGTATTTCATATTGGTATAGTTAATAATTTATGACCCTAAATTACAAGTAATCCATACATACTGGTGCACAAAACATTCTCTGAGTAGGTGCCCCTTTCTCACGTTGATTTTCTCTCATTTGGGCTATATCCGCACCACCCAAACCCCATCAGAGTACCTTGCGAGGGGATTTTGACCTGTGCATAATCAAGAACCCTGTCTGCCCTTCATAAAAATCTACCTTTCATATGAGGCCATTCAACTTGCCTCTCAGCTACAGACCTTTTCCTGGACCATGTAGGTTTTTCAGCATCTGACAACGTGACTTAGTTTCGTATTTACACCCATCTATATGCTAGAAGTCATGGTGACACCTGCATGTTGCATATCAAGTTTTACATTAAGCACTCAGCTACACTTGACATGTATCCTAAGGTTATTTTACATATTTTTACAAAGTTTCATCGAATTGTTGGCAATTAAACTCCTCACAAAGACCTGTTTTTTCTGCTTTCATGGTGTCCATGTCCAAAACCAGACCGACGGCATTTATACCAGACTGCCCCTGCAGACCGACGGCATTTATACCAGACTGCCCCTGCAGGACCGCGTTTATTAAGGTCGTTCGTCTTTTTCGCAACAAAAACATTTTGAAACAATGTGTGCAAGGAATACACATTCTAAATATGAAAGGCCTACCTCGTATGGGGTAAAAGATATGACCAAGGTTAAAGTTTTTGCCTCAGACGGACAGGACATAAACTAAATGCCTCCGAATTTTTGATTCCGGGGAGAGGGGCATAAAAATACAGTTGCAAGTACTGAAATTGTGGAACTGTCTGACACAGTATTCTACCTGTGTGGAATAGAGAATTTACATGTATCATTCAGTGGCGTAGCTGCCATTGACGCCAAAACGTCCTGGCGTACACATCAATTTGACAAAAACAAAACATGATTAATTGTTCATTTTATTATGCATGATTTTATAGCTAGAACAACCCATAAATGTAACCTAAAAAGTCTCAAAACCCATGGGCTTCGCACCCCCCCCCCCCCCCCAGGCCTTGCCATGGACCCTCAGACGACCCCCAGACCCCAGCCTATTCTGGATTTGTCACTGTGTTTACACTTCACTTAAAGACTAGCTACGCCACTGTCATTTGTCAATTTAAAATGGATTAATCAGTGACCATTAATTTGGAAGAGCAGATGTGGTGTATGCAGAGCTTGACCTTTACAGTGTACGTTTATATTGTAGATATCATAAATAGTTGCCATTCAAGTTTCGTGGTCCCTCTTTGAGCGACCTTCACATTCGAGAGAATGATAAAGTATAGATTAACGAATAAATATTTTAGGAGTGTCGTGTGCGACAATGGCGAACAAATATTGACAGATGTCCATCAACTGCCATCCTAAATGATACATACTAGATACAGGTGTAGATCTATTCGGCTGCAACGGTATACGTGCGGCTCAGAATCGCACTATCTCTAAGGTCGGTAGAGGGAGTAGGGTTAGGCCGATAACACACGGGATTGTCTGACTGTCTGCTTATTTTATACAGGTCTGTCACTGAGATGTATCCAGTTTCACTTGTACTATACAGGAGTTCATTTTAAAACCATATGTTTACGATGGAATGAAACTGTACTACTACGCATTTCACTACACAAATGAGACGTTTCTATAAACAAATGAAATATCACTCGTGCAGTGGCATTTTAGATATACATTGTAAAACCTCTTTGAACGGAGTTGTAACTTACTAAGAGCTAAGCTTCTTATATTTCACTGAGTTATATCTTAATCCAATCCGTGTGTCTATTTTCCATCAGAAAAAAACAAACTATAATCGCTGTGTAGACAATAGAATAGGTTCATATTAATTATTAATGCTCCTTGAAGAGCAGACTTGGGTAGACCACTCCGGTTACAACAGTGTATACTCGGTAGTTTACGTTTTTAGAACCGTCTTACTGCTTTGGAAAATATATATAGCAAACAATCACCTAGATAAACTCTAATATTTTTGTCTGTTTACAATAATTTGGGTTTTTCATTTATTATTTTAAAAAAATGCATCGTAATAAAACTGAGTAAAAAAAAAAATTAAAAAAATGGCGGCTAATAGTAGTGGACCAAGCACTTCGGCTTGTTAAAATTTTGTACAGTCTACTTCAAAGAAGACTGTTAACCAAGAAATTGGAATAGTTTGTGCCTCTAGTAATGGTTTTCCAACAGAATTGTTGAATTGTGAAAATTCGATGGATACCGATGATCAGTATTTACAAGAATTTTCAAACAATTATAACTCACTAAATGACAAATCTTACCAAGTTGTTTTCAACTATTTAACGCTGTGCTTGTAATGATATACTCAGAGGTCATTTATTAGCAGAATGAGATTCAACGCTTATCACCTTGTCATAGAAAAGGGAAGTAATTTGCCTAAATCAACATTTGAAAGAGTTTGTAATATTTGTGATACAGGAGTATATTAAAATTAGTTTTATTTTTCTGTTTAAATCAACATAGAACTGCACCTCGACTGAAACGTATGTTCTTCTTTGAAAGGGACGAGAGACGTACATTTAAGCCGTGGGCCACATGCGACGAGAAGCACAGCAGTTGATAGAACGTTACTGAATATTTTTTTTTCTGTAGAAAATTTATCTAATATAAGTCATAATAAAAGGGGAAAACTTTATTTTAACAGCAAATCTCCAAAGGTACGAAAAATAAGATTAATATAATGTGCTTTAACTAGAATGCACATAATTTATGCATAATTTGATATGTGTGTTAATAGAAAATTTTGCATATTTATACATGTAACTGTATACGAAACAGATATGTCCAATTGTACTATGTATAAGCAATATCGTGGGTATTTGCCAAATTGCTGCTGTTGTGCTTATGCCATTAAGAATATTTATATTTGCATTGATATTATACATGGCTATTTAACCATGGCGGTTACTATAGAATTCGTTCAACATCCAGTTATGACAAAGTTATTTCATCTTGTGACTAAGTTCAATGTAACGATTTTGATAGACTTCTTAATTAAAATAATTTTAGTAACACTTATTTTTGACGGCTCTCCACTTTCTTGAACTATTTATAAATGCTTTGATTCTGATTTACAATCTAATGTCTGTCAATGGTATAAAATTAACTTTGAGCTCTTCTTGAGATACATCCGCATTTTACATATTCATCTACTCAAAATCTCTTTCAGCTATCTGTATCTATTCTAGTTATAATGCACATAAGTTACATGTACGACTTAGTGTAGCTGCATGTAACTACATGTGGTTTAATAACAGTTTTTAAAGTGTAGCTAGCTTCTCTGCACGCGATATAAAAAATGTTTTATTTGTGAACAAGTAGCTTATCAAATACGGTGTACATCATGTACATACAGCTGTGCAAGCATTGTACTGATTGAATTATGCATGTGCGTTTGTAATTCTACCATGATGCACCGCAGATGTGCCACTATGCACTGTACAGAGTGCAAGAATGTTGAGACGTCGAGTGGTAAAATAACCATCACTGAACGTTGTATTAGTTTATCAAATCATTTACATTTTATTCAGTAAATTGAAATTGAATATGAGTGTGCATATAAGTAGTTACAGTGTTTCGTTTTTTTCTAACAATTATTAGATATATTGAACTGAGCTCAGTTTTCTGCACTTGGTACGAGATAATAGTTCATTACATTATCGAGGATACATAGCCCGTTTACTACAATGTAAGGTGACCATCTTGTTAATTTGTCGTGGGTTTTTTTTTCATTCCGATTATTATATCTCTGTAACCTATCTTGTGAACATAAAATATTTGGTTTCTGTATCAATAATTTATAAAGTAAACTTCAATTATCGAGGTCAAAGCCCATTTCATCTGCGTTAGTTCTTGCCCAACTGCATTATGAAAACAAGTTGTTTTAGGAGGCTTGGGAAAAGTTCTTAGATATACTAGTAAATATTTACATTTCTAATGTTTTTGCCTTTGATATCTCTACAAATTGTTAAAAAAAACACGTACGAACACAGATAAATATACAGTACACTTGTACATCAATTTCAGGCTACTGGGAATTCCGGCAGAAATAGAAGTAAAATGTAAATAAATAGAAGATTTTTTAAAAATACATGAGGGTATGATCTGCAACGCTTCACGCAAGCATACCTTTCATGGAGCGAGTGAACTGCTACGCTTCATGCCGGAATACTTTTCAGGAAACGGTTAGCGCTTCACGAAACCTATGCCTGTGTAGAGAAGAATAATGACCACCATAAAATAATGATTGGGGGTCATTTTTCGACGTCGAAAAATTACCCCCCCCCCCCCCCTCACTCGCCTTAGAAAAATTGGATACAGACCCAGATGTCAATTTTCTACATGTATTACCTGAAAGAAATTGACCCTCGTAGAAAAATTACCCCTATCCTAGCAGAGTCTAAAAGGGGTTACTACGAGTTGTAAAGATTTGGGTAATAAAATAGCATATAATTATTCCAATGTAATTAAAATTAGATTCTTTGATCCGCTCACGTATATCACTATATAGTGTAGCGATATACGTAGCGGATCAAATGATCTAAATTTAATTAGATTGGAATTATTCCATATTATATGATGCAATTTTATACCATAAAGGTATCATATGATATGTCATTTATCCATTCACATCAACCAAGCAAGTGAGGTAACATAAGGAAAATCAAGAGCAGGCTCCGTATCTGAAGCTAGCTTTATGCTATACATTCATAGCAACATTAACCATGCGAGTCTGAGTGAGATTTTCTTGCCTGGTTTTGTTTGTTTGTTTGTGTATTTTTAAGCACCCTGATAACCCAGATCAGACTCTGTATTACATATCCATTTGTTACATATCCATATCTGAATAGGTTACGACCAGTAGTTACTCCGTACTTCAATACGTAATCAGCCCCAAATCTCGGTCTCTGAACTACTCCAAAAAGCTTTACCTATCCTAGCATCCGGATAATCGAGATCGGGCTCCGTATCTGAAGCTAGCTCTGTACTTCATATACATAGCTATATAAACCATGCAAGTCTAAATAGGTTAGTACAAATAGAACTAGTAGTGACTAGATATGTGACCTGCTCCAAAAACGCCGACGACAGGTATAGCATAAGCTGCCCCTGACTTCGTCTCGGTAAGCTGAGCTCAAAATCTGAACATTGGTCAACTAGTGTAATTTCGGGGGTGGGGTGGGAGTTAAGGGATGGGGTTGTAATGGTTAAACTCTTCTCTTAACTCAGAATTATGATCGAAAGTATAATTACATTTCAAAGCATACATTCACTTTTCCTACATGATAAAGATATAGGCCGCCCTAATACCAGATCCCACAAATTTCACAATTTTGGTAGTGGTATCCGTGCTCATCCCAAACATGCACTCACTTTGTCTGCTAAATGTCCAGCAATAGAGAAGATTTTAAAAAAAAATTAATGCATGTCAACTAGTACGATATGACTCATAGTGCCTCCCACCACCTTTAACACCGAATGCCCGACACAGGGGTCAAGAATTTCACAATTTTGGTAGATACTACATTGTTCATCTTAATTATGCACTCTGTTTGCATGCTCTATGCCCAGTAATAGAGAAGGAGAATTTTAATTATCGATGCATGTTCACCATATGATCAATAGAGCCTCTCTCTCTCTCTCTCTCTCTCTCTCTCTCTCTCTCTCTCTCTCTCTCTCTCCAACGCCAGAACCCAGAATATCTTTATAACGAGACTTTTATCTCGATAAAACTATATATATGTATTCACTCGTAATAACGAGATGACTCGTTACAGAGTATGACCAGATAATTATCTCGGTACAACTATTCAGCGTCATGTTATAACAAGTAAATTCTTTTCTTTCTTTCTTTTTTTTTAAAAAGCTTTCCTTTCGTAACTATTTTCTTTTTTTAAAGCTAATTTTAATAGAAATAATAAATTTACCTACGGTTTACTGTCATATTGAACAGTCTTCCTTAGGCATTACCAGAGAAAAAAATCCTGAATAGAATTTACAAGGGGTTACTATTCCATGGGGGTCATTTTTCGTCACGTAGAATGGGTTGATTTTAGTGAAAATGACACTTTTTTACGGGCAAAAGGGTCATTTGTCTATGTCGAATAATGACCGTGGGTCAACTTTCGATGTCGAAAAGTGACCCCTGGTCATTCTTCTGTGCGGGTCATTATTCTTCCTTACACCGGCGTGAAGCGTTCGAATTCACACCCTCAAGTATTTTCAAAGCTAACATTTATTTCTTAATCAACAACACTATAGTAAACTTTCAGGGTTATTCAAGGATGGCTGAAATACTTATTTTGAATAATGCCCACAAACATTAATTTTGATTAACTTGATTAACACACACACAAACACAGAGAGAGAGAGAGAGAGAGAGAGGATAACTTATATCAAGTTTGAGGGACATAGCAATATCATCAGTCTTAAATGATATACAGGATTTTTGCATTTAATTTTGATTCACAGAACCGCTTTTACAATGAGGTTTAAAGAGTTAAGGTAATAACACCTTCATGTGACGTGATAGGTTTTTGCAAAAAATCTTTAATTAATCAAACGTTGTGCAAATTAGAAATATTATCTTTTGCAAAATTTTTTTCACTAGGTAAAATAAAAAATCTGGTAAACTATCTAATATTGGAAAAGGTTACATTTTCTATAAATAATCAATTATCTACATTATTTAATGTTGGCAAGGGCAATATGCTGGTATTTTCTCTATTGTATGCCTAGTGTACTTTGATTTCCCTGATATCCACAATTGATTTTATACATATTTATAAAGTAACAGTATATTGAAACTGTGTAAATAAATTTTTTTATATTTTAACCATTTTTATGCATTTTATTATATTACTATTTCACTGAAATGTGCAATTTTCTGATGTTTTTATGTGTGGTTGATTGTATATATTGTTTAAAGTCCCGCTCCAGAGTTTTTCACTCGTTTGAAGACGTCACCATTCCCGGTGAAGGGCTGCAAAATTTAGGTCTATGCTCGGCGCAGGGAGGAATCTCTAATGTGCCACACTTGCTGTGACACGGGACCTCGGTTTTTGCGGTTTCATCCGAAGGACCGCTACATTTAGTCACCTCTTTCGACAAGCAAGGAGTCCGTGAGGATTCGGGTTGTTAGAATAGATCCTCAGCACCCCTAGCTTGTCGTAAGAGGCGACTAAATGTCACAGCAGGTGTGGCACGTAAAAGATTCCTCCCAGCTCAAAGGCCCTGAGCGCCGAGCATAGCCCTAAATTTCGCAGCCCTTCACCGGCAATGGTGACGTCTCTATATGAGTGAAAAATTCTCAAGCGGGTCGTTAAACAATATATTATCAATTATCGAGATACGTCCGAGTTATGTCCCTTAGGAGAACTCTCGTATATAGTAAGGCACGAAAGAATTTGTTTACATGCGGGTTGATTGAATGCTATTTTTTGCCACACTCAATAATTTTTCAGTCACCTGGTGGCGTCCAGTTTTTTATTGGTGGAAGAAAAAACTCAGATACAATGTACCTGGGAAGAGACCACCGACCTTCCGAAAATAACTGGCAAACATTCTCACATATATCGGCGCGAGCGAGAATCGAACCCACGCCTACTAGAGGTGAGAGGCCTTGTGATTTTTAGCGCGATGCTTTAACCACTCGGCCACGGAGACTCCCTTTCCATTCGGAATGTACTCTGTAAGTTTATCATATGCAGTTTCATCACCCGAATTCGACTGATACACAAACTAGGTAAATGATGAGCATTCAGAAAGTAATTGCATACAAGGAATTCTTATTATATCACGTTACTTCCTTGCTCGTACGTAACATATCCTGGACATCACTTGCAAATATGACACTGTTTAGTAAAATACTTCTTGTGATAGTATTATGTATTTCCTACATTTACATATTTAAAGAGAAGCTCCTTTTAATACATTTTATCATCTTTCTTACTGACTGCTGAGCATTCAAAGTTCCACTAAATGCACCTCCTACACAGAAGAGCTCTTATCTCGAAACTGGCATATCAAATAACACTGGTACCAATCAATTACAATTTATGAATTCTACTTTGCATTCAATAAAACTTCAATAGCATATTTGTCAAACATTTTGAAATATGCATGTGTAAAATGTAGGCGTGTGAGCGCGTGTATATAATACACTTATTGTATGGGTATGAAGGAAATGACACTTTTATTGTCCCTCGATACTCTATTTCTGGTAGTGAAGCCGAGGGATATAGTTAGTGTCGAGGGGGAAAATAAAAGTACTATTTTCCGAAATACCAAACAATAATTGTTTTATAATACCAGCCTCGAAGCCATGATTTAAACTTGAATTTTTACAAACTACACAACAGTGCGTCACGAGCGTTTATCTTGAATTTAGGTATTGCTTAATGTTTAAATCAGAGATAATGAGCAACGTCACCATCCAATGAAACTGAATACTCCAAAAAATCTTCAAAGATATGAAATGCAGGTAAATAGTTTATTTACAGATAAATATCACATACATGTTCAATTGTGTTTAAGTAGAAAAGATGTAATAAAGTTCTTTATTTTAATGTTACTTATAAATACATAAAAGTCAGTCTTCGTTCATAGTACTAATCACGGATTCTTGTTTTACATAACTATATCTATATAGAATATTTCGCGTTATGACGCGAAAGTTAAGCATTTATTCGCCAAAGTTTGGTGTTAAAACGCGGAAGTTACTAGAGCTGGGACGATACATCGCTACACCGATACACCCACTTAAATACCGATACTTCCGGGTTTTTTAAAAAAAAAAAAAAAAAAAAAAAAATCCGAATTGAAGATTTCCGCTATATTTGCACCCAAATGTGAAAGTAAAAGTACAGTGAGATAATGGCGGAGAAGCGCGTTCGTGACTATATGAAATTAGTTGCACCTGCAGGTAGTAAGTCAAAGTTATATTTACTGTTTTATTTATAGTCTAATCAAGTAACTATGGTGTTTGTGTTATCAAATTTGAAAGTTTGAAACTCTTTTTATTGTCTTTTAATTCCATAAAAAGTATCACGGTATATATCGTATCGTGTCTATTGTTTCGTGATACGTTTTGGATCGGCTACGGGCTGTATTGTCCCAGCCCTAAAAGTTACACGTTTACTCGCGAAAGATTTGCGTTATAACGCGAAATTTTTTCAGCTACGAAAATGAGTTCAATGGGCTTTCGTACTTCTGTGTATAATCGACTTATCACTGAAACCAAACATCAATCCTATCGTACTTTATCTCTTTATGGGTATTTCATGCACGTCTATAACATAACCGTTACTAAACTTAAAAATATTTGTATTTTTATTTCATTTTTTGAAATTTCAGGAAAGTTTCATAATACAATCATATTTATACTGTATCAACCAATTTTCAAGATTATTTTGCAGTCTGTGTAAGGCTTTTCTTTCTTTCTTTTTTTTTTTTAACGAGAACCAAATTAAAATGTCTTTTCAAGTGCAACCCAGATAATGGAATTTTTTGTTGGGTGGGGAATTCGGGTAGTCTATACAAGTTGCGATACTGATGTTGCTACTATTATGTAGCAAATCATTGTAAACTACAAATTAAAATGAAGAAAACAACTCAGTATATAAATTAGTATTTCGTAAAACAATTTTCTATATACGTGCATGCATCTGAGATTGTGATAAACACGTGCAAAAATGTTTTACAATTTACAAAGTCTAGATTTATTTTAACATTTACCAGGGGAACCTTTTTCTCGCGCGATGATTTCCTGTCCTACTTCCTTTTCTTCCTGCTCTTCAAAAAATAGTGCATTGCACTATTCATCTCATTTGTAAGTATATGTAAATTTGATTCATAAATTAATTAATAGCTTTATTGAATATATGTAAACAAAATATCAACAGATTTTTTTTTGTACTGACGCGGAATGTACCGCGGGAATAGAAGTAAAAACAGCAGTAGACCTACAAGTTGTAATCCGTAGAAAGAGCAAAAAAAAAGTATTAAAATAATCCAAGCTAAGAGAACAAGGAAGTGACTGATAGATAAATATTTGAGAAACTCTTACAGAATATTAGCCTGACATGATTGCGATCTTCGTGAGTTTTGGAGTATTCATATTGGCCTTCAGTTCTGACATTTTACAGGTTTCATGAAAAGAAAGTAGGAAGGTACGTAGAATCCCCATTTTAGACACTGATCATTATTGGTTATTTTGTAATGCCAATAAAGATATAGTGGGTGACTCCCCCCCCCCCCCCCCCCCCCCATTATTTTTAATAGCAGTAGTGAATGAGTAACAAGTATAGCTTTCTTGACAAAGTCTGACGTCTTTAGAAACAGCCTTATACTGTAAACTGATGTAAATGTAATATATACTTTGAGTAAATTATCATTTCTGTTATCTAGTGAATTATGGAAGCACATTTTCGAGTTATTGCCGGAACACGCGTTTATTCTTGATTTTATTTCCTTGATCACATGATTTCAAGATTTGGTTAGCCTTCGATACTTCCGGTAAAATAGCTCTGATAGTAACAGTATTGCAAAGAAATGGAGGGATCAGAAGCGAAATACTACTGCTCAGCGGAAGGCTGTAGTGCGGACACAAGGAAGATAGAAAAATATGATTATATGGAAAACGTTGCATTCTACCCCTTGCCGACACATAAAATTATCTTTGCCGTATTAGGAAGTTGAAATTACCTCTACCTTCAGTTCTACTGCAAGCTTGCAAAACTTAACTAGAAACTAAATAATTTTTTTTCGACAAAATGAACATGATACCCTAGATCCGAAGAAAGCACTTAAGTTCTGACAACCTTCCATGAAAAAAAATTGATTGAAGAAGTTGTTTTCATCACTTCTATAACCACGTGGGGATCAGGGTTGTTAGAATAGATCCTCAGTACCCTTTGCTTGTCCTAAGAGGCAACTAAATGGGGCGGTCCTTCGGATGAGACCGCAAAAACCGAGGTCCCGTGTCACAGCAGGTGTGGCACGTAAAAGACCCCTCCCTGCTCAAAGGCCATAAACGCCGAGCATAGGCCTAAATTTGCAGCCCTTCACCGGCAATGGTGACGTCTCCATATGAGTGAAAGATTCTCGAGCGGGACGTTAAGCAATATTTAATCAATCAATCATAACGTAATATTTGCTAATACGAGACAGAGACGAAAAATAACATATTTTTAACATGGGTGATCTTTAATGCACATTTACAAAACATAAGTTGGAAAATAAATTGGTGTCTATTTCAGATCAGAAAAAAAATTGAGTGATAAGGTGGGGGTGGTGGTGATCCATACCCCAAGTGCCTGTGGTGGGGATGGGAAGCGGATTGTTCGGAAGGCTGTAAATACTTCAACTCCTTCGAAGACCGTAATAATCATTTACGGAATTATGAGCCCCACCCCCCATTCCCCATGATTGAAGAAAACGAAGTTTGGGACCCCCCCCCCCCCCACAAATTAGGAATTTGAAGATCGAAGACAACATTTTATCCGACTCCCCTCCCCCACCCTTTTGACAAACGATGATACGTGTCTGGTATGTCTATATTTTTGGTAAGTGCTCCTGGAATATCATTGGCATTATCTGTCGACGAAATAATTCAGATAATGATGTCCGACTTAGGTATAATTAGATTGCATGAAAAAGCACAATCACGGTCACATGTGGGCGTTCTAAAACAAAACTTCTGCGCACTTTATTATTATTATTTTAATATGAAATATGCTGATATGAATACCTTCAGGTTATTAATAAATTGCAGATTGGCAAGCTTAAGACCATTTGTAACGATTCCCTTTGCAATTAGCCGTTAATAAGGTAGTTTACTTGCACTAATGCTGCATTTACAATGACATCTTGCTCAAGGATAGGATATACCGTTCATGGCGTTTTTGCGTGCAATTCAGCAAATATCAAGGACCTTACAATAAAGCTGTACATAAAATATTCATATAAAATGTTGACATTTTAAACGTTTGAACATATTAAAAGTGCGCAATATATTACGCAAAATTCAAAATGATTTGAACTGTCAAATGTATATTTTTTTCTGCATATGTTGTAGAACAATGTGTTTGCAAGAAAACTACCAAGAATAAATGAGAAACTCATAACAACTTCTTACGTTTTGCTGTCCACTTTTCCGGTGGAACAGGGAATGATACCAAAAATCGGAGATTCTTATTTCATCATTCACCCCCACCCCACCTCATTTCTAATGTGTTGATAAAAAATTGAAGTTTTTTTTATGTATCTTTTCGTCGTTTGCTGACTGGAAGAAGCTGAAAGAAAATCCGAATTATTCTTCAGTTTTGAATTATTTTTCAGATGTCTGAATAACCAGGGATTAAATAGTGAATTTTATTGCCATCTGATGAGTTACTCGGTAGCCGAAAATTGATTGATAGATTGTTTTACGTCCCGTCGAGAATTTTTCATTCATATTGAAAAATCACCAGCTGAAGGTGAAGTACCACAAGTTTAGACCTTTGCTTAGCGTTCAGGGCTGTAGCAGTGCGGGTTCTTTAACGTGCCAACACCTACCGTGACACGGGACCTCCGTTTGTAAGGTCAAATCCGAAAGACTCGTGAAAGCCCATGCATACCTGTTGTCATTAAAATTGTGATAATACCATCTCTATTTTGCCTAGCTCTAAGTCAAAAGTATATCCTTAATGTATGATAAAGATGCTGAATAAATATCGGACTCAGAAACATCGAAAGATCCTAATTAGAAAAATGAAATTTACAGAATATTATTGTCATGGCAATATACTACTGCAATGACAATAAGGTGATAACACCATCTTTGGTTTCCGAACCTAAGTTCGAGGTCTATCCAAAATGTTTAATAGAGATTGGGCTTTGAAACATTGAGAGTCCCATGGTGGAAAAATGAAATTTACTAGATATCATTACCATCGTAATATATCACTGCTGTTAAAATATGGTGATGGTACCACTTTACGAGACGCCATTCTGGGCTCTATTCTTATTATATATGCTAAAAATACTGAGTAAAAGTCGAACTCTGAAAAAACGAAATTTCCTGAAGAGACAAATAAAATTGACACATTATCACAATATTACTGGCATCCGGTGTGGGTTTTCATTTGTACCAGTTTTTTGTTTTAATTTGATATTTGACGATGATTAGATGTTTGATTGTATTTATAATTTATGAATAATAAATTGTCGTCTGGACGACAATTCAACGTGAACTATCGGTCAACTTGTCAATGCCCTCAGTAATGAATTGATTTCACAAGGAAACAACATATATGGATGCCTTCTCACATGTTGTAAAAAATGGTCCGCTGTTATATTGTAGTATCTATATAGTTAAGATTTCCGGGGGTAGGGGGGGGTAATCTTATTATAATCAGGGATGGAGTGGAAAATTACTGACCGTGGTAAAAAACTGCTATATGGCCAGTTTTTCGGGGGTAAAAAAAAAACTACAATATAGTCAGCTTTCGGAGGTAAAAACTACTATATAGTAAGATTTCCAGGGGGTGAAAAACTAAATACTCTAAACCAGTTTTCTGGGGTTGGTGTTAAAAAAAACCGACCATGTTTTACCTGGAGTAAAAATGCATGGGTGGAGGGGGGGGGGGGCAGTATTAAATATTAGCAATACTTGGTTTTTAGGCCATCAGTTCTTCCGTGGAGGAGGCACGTTCAGTATTCTATATTGAACGCTTCGGGTGTGCACAGGGTGTATTCGTGTATAATAGTGCATAATAGACTAGTTATGTAGATGACGATAAAAATTATGAATTTGTTTATGAAGAATATGTTTGAAGACGGTCATTAAATTAAATACGGTATTACCATTTATTTCCTCTTCGAAATGATTGACACTTTTAACAAAGAAAATGGTGATTTTTCCGGGTTTTGCTATGTTACGGTGGCTCATTACATCAAAATTTTATTTATTTATGGCTCGTTAAAATACTTCATATGAAGTATGATTTCAACATAGAAAGAGTGATACAAGCTCTCAATTATTTTATACGATTTTTTTGTGATTTTTTCCGGAATATCAAAAACCGTGTTTTGTTTGCAAATAAGATATTCTAGTGTGCAAATTTCGTTGTGAATGGATGCATGATATGAATATTTAATAAAACATGCCAAACAGACTCATACAGTCATTCTATTTTATTTAATAAAGATATTTATGAATATTGAAAACGCTATTTGTTAATTTTTTTTTTTAAATCTATGGATAAAGTATTTAAGAAGCACCTCAAAAGAGAAAAAGATATATCATACAAATGCATTATAAAAAGAAATTAAAATGAAATGATAAATATTCAGAAATATTGCGATTTTTCAAATTTGAACCAAACCCGATCGGAATTATAAAGAACATCGTAATCAGAAAACCACTTTCCCTTTATGTAAAATGGTTGACAAATTAAATGAATTTACATGTATAAAAGAATTTTAATTTCTTGATGAAAAATGCATAAAATTAGCAACAATATGATTATTTTAGTAATTTCTATCAATTTTGATGGGGATCGGTAATTTTTTCTCTGGTTTGGTTCAAATTTAAAAAACCGCAAATATCTGAATTTTAACCATTTTTCATTACAATTTTTTAAAAAAAAATATTTTTGTATAATATATCTTTTTGTTAACTGACACGTTTCTTGAATTTTAATTTTCATAAATGATTTTTTATTTAAAAAATTAGAACGACTGACTGAGTCTTTTAGGCATGTTTTATTCGTTATTTATATCATGCATCAAAGCGAAGTTTGTATATTAAAATCTCTTACTTGCTAACATAACACCCTTTCTATCATTCCGGAAAATATCACACACAAATAGATATCTCGCACACACTATAAGGCAATATATGAGCGCAATAATCTATGCGTGTGTTCAAATACATATTTTGCGTCTCACCGTACGTTAGAGTTCAACAAAAGGAAATAGCTATTGAGCAACTCGGAAATTGCGTATTGGTCAGCGTCCGTCGTCATGTGTTAACAACTGGACATTTTTAAGTTCTTCTTGATAACTACCAATCCAATTCTTTTGAAATTTGGTATGAATTCGAAGCATCTTTGGGACAAGAGGAAAATATAATGTAAATTTCAGGACTCCTGCACCCCCGGGGCCTTAAGAGCGGTGACAAAATTTGCCAAATTTTAAAAATCTTCTTTTTAGCTGCACATCTTTAAGAAAACCTTAATGTATAGTGATGTAGAGCAGGAAGGCCTCTACCAAAACCGTAAATTTCAAGATCCCCAACCCCATGGGGACCCGGGTTGTTAGAATAGATCATCAGCACTCCTAGCTTGTCGTAAGAGGCGACTAAATGGAGCGGTCCTTCGGATGAGACCTTGATAACTACTATTCCAATTTTTTTTTTTCAAATTTGGTATGAGGCATTTTTGGGACAAGGGGAAGATAAATTTTTAATTCCAGGATTCCTGCACCACTTTGACCTAGGGGAGGGACAAAAACTGTTAAAAATTTATCAATTTTCAAAACTCTTCTCCCTTACAACCGCAGACATGTAAGAAAAATTAAATGCATAGTGATGTAGAGCAAGAAGGCTTCTAGCAAAATTGTAAAATTCACGATCCCCGAGGGCGGGACCAAACTTGGTATATAGTGTTTGTGTGTAAAACATTTCAATAACATATTCTTTAGTAAAATTGAAACCAAATGGATATTTAAAAAGAGCAGGTAGTTGTTTACCAGAATTGTGAATTTCATGATACCAAGGAGTAATGGTTTTGGTTCCAGGGTGGGGTCAAAATTATGAAAGTGATTATTGTCTTGCTATTTAAAAGACTTCATTTATTTTGCTGATATAGCATAAAAACTAAATGTATATTTAGGAAATGTAGAATGGAATGTACCAAAATTGTGAATTTTGCAACCCCTTGTTTTTGACTGTAGGACGGATTCAAATTAATCATATCGTGTTAAAGCTGCATATAGTTTTTCATCAGTATAGGCACTTTCGGGGGCATTTAAGTTTTCAAGAACACATCCTGTTTAATACTGTTGCTGAATATTGGAATTTAGCTTAGACATCCAGAACAGACGATTTTGTCTAGATTCCATAGCCCTTGCGACAGTGATACTTTTAACTCAGGTGACCAATAAGGCCTGTGGTACTCTTTTTAGATTCTTAATCTGTCTTTTTTCTGTGTTCGCCAAAAACAAACCCAAATCCTTATTAAAATGTAATGTATATGAATTATTATACATATATACAAAACAAACAATTGCATGCAAACGAAAACTATCAAACAAACCAAAACAAATGATCCCTTAACTTTCAGTACTGATGCCCCACACAAAATTAATCCGAAATGGGGCTAGTTTTGAAACAATGCATCTAGTTAACGAAAAAGTTGCCTTGGAATTTGTGATTTCAACTCTTTTGTTTGGTTCAGCCAATAAATTATCTGTATGAATAATGTTCAGAGGCACCAGACCTAATACTGTCCAGTTTACTAAACAAACAGATTAGAAAATTGGGTTGTCAAAACTTTTCAGTCTTGTTGGCCTAGCTTTTTTTAGATGACACTTGTTTACTTTAATCGTCAATCACTAGAATAATATTAGTTTTGAAGACCTCATTTCTCCCTTCAACTTTCGTGTTTTAATACATTATGGTTACTATGGGCCCTTTGGGTCAACACATAAATATGTTGTGCATGCACAGAAATTCCCCCTTTTTCACCCTGCTTATTCATAAGTTTAATAATTATGATATTATCTTGCGTAGATACAAGTGGATTTTTTCGTTCGAAATGTGAAAAACTACCACGATTTTAAGCTGTAGAATGTCATTCTTGATGCTTAAGGACGGTGGATGTTCAATAATGTGTTACGGAAATTTATGAAATAGTGCTCGTTTCCGTTAAATTTAAAGTCTATACGCCAGTAATGTACATGATAGATATTGAAACCCCCTAAAAACTTCCCAATATATATATATATATATATATATATATATATATATATATATATATATTGTGTGTGTGTGTGTGTGTGTGTGTGTGTGTGTGTGTGTGTGTGTGTGTGTGTGACTTAAATCCAACAACACTCAACATACAAATTGCGGATCTGTAGATATGAGCTCAAATAAATAGAGATATATCAAGCACTAAAAATGACCAACGACACAAACAATATGAAATTGTCAAATTTTCGGGACGACCTGTCCCTTCTTCAGGACTATAAAATATATATTTACATAGAAATGAAAACCAAATAAATTGCGAACTAAAACTAAACTACTTTGTAGTTTAGTTTTAGCTTTAGTTTGCATTTTATTTCGTTTTCATTTCTATGTAAATAAAAGTAGTTTCGTTTTAGTTTTAGATCGTTAAATAATGATGAAAGTGAAGATGACTGGTAAATAATTAAAACCTGACTTTTTTGGCACTTGAGACTTTTTTGAAGAGTTATCCGCCCATGATAAAAATAAGTAAAATCTAATTTTCTAAAAATATGTGCGGTAAATGATTAATTCTATTTCATATTTTTAGAAAGAGAAGGGGAATGTAACTTTTTACCAAGAGATTTTTAATAAAACATGCTCTTCCCATAGACTTCAATGTAAAATTTTAGGTGAACTGAATAAAGCAGAAATCAAAATTCTGAAAATTCCTATGGTGGATAATTTTATGAACGCTTCAAACTGATACCATGATTACAAAAATTTCACCACTCATTTATTATATGACTTTGTGATTAATGCGCAATTTAAAAAATGACAATACTCTTACTATATTCGTTTGAGTTCTCAAATCCCATATGGTAAATTTAAATAAGTATTAAGTGTGAAAAGGTCATTATCTATTTCCATTCTACTAGCATTGAACTTTTTCATATCTATATCGGTAGAAGACATGAGTGCGTGTTTATTTGATATAATGATTGATCTGTGTTGCTTATGCTGTGTTGACACGATCAGACAGAGCGAATTCGTATGAATAAATCGTTGGTAAATTTTAAGTGCAAAAAGGTCAAGTTTAACACACACTGTAGCTCAGTAACAAGGTTTTTCCTTTTAATCTCAATGTAGAATAATGCACTTCAAAAAAAAAAAATGTATTGCGACATTTTACGACCACATACTTCATGATACGCGTTAGCGATGAACATGAAAGTATGACACGTGAAGCCCTCATAGTTCATACCCTCATGGATTTTCAAAAGTGAAATTTATGATTTATATTTATATTTTACTTTCATTTTTGCAGGAATTCACGCCTGTTAAGATAGATGTACTCTATTTTTCAAGAGTCATACGCACATTGTTTACACCCGCCATCGCATTCATGAAGAAATGGCTATCACTACATATCGAAATTTATTAAGCTATCCTTTCAAATTATTACCTGGGGGCCTCCGTGGCCGAGTGGTTAGAGCATCGGGCTCAAAATCACAAAGCCTCTCACCTCTGTCGGCGCGTGTTCGAATCTCGGCCGCGGCGTTATGTGAGCAAGTTTGCCAGTTTACTTGCGGAAGGTACATTGTATCTGGGTTCTCTCCTCCACCAACAAAAACTAGACGCCACCAGATAACTGAAAAATTGTTGAGTGTGGCGGAAAGCAATAAATAATCAATCAATCAATCAAATTATTACCTGCCTTGAAATATTGAACATATCCCTAAACGAATCAAAACGAGATTAAAGTCAATAAATAAATATAGATTGGTTTAACCAATAAGCAATAGGTCAAATTTCTTATTGAAATAGATCAATCTTTAGTAGAATTTGACACATTTCTTTAAACGATTTCGAGATAGAATATTGTATAGGAGGGAAGGGGGCATGTTTTATTTTCATAATTCATAATACAGTGTAATTGAGATGTACGTTTGCAGTCTAACGTATGAACAAACAAAAAATGTTAGTGATTGAATATTGAAAAGACATGATACAAATATGATACAAATAATAATTAACCGAATAAATTTAATCGTTTGGTAAGCAAGTTTTCAGAATATCTATGGGAATCACATCGAATCTTCAGAAGTGTTTGACATGTTGACCCATGGCAATTTGTAAAATGTGCAATTTGATTAATGTTTTGAACTATAATAAGATGCGAATCTCGGTAAAGATACACTGTGGATAGCATATGCCCCCTTCCCATCCCACCTCAAGCGAATTAAAAAATGTAGACCTACTCCCACCCGTGTGAAATCCCGCTGTGAATTAAAAATAAACCTACCAAACAGGACTATTTAACTGGAAAAGTTTGAATAAAAATATGTTATTACAGAAAAGATTCAGGATGTTGAGACATGCTTTTCGATCTGTAGTTCTTATCTCCCTCAATCATCTCCACATCCCGACCACCCCCACGTGAATTGAAAATAGGACTATCTGTGACCATGTGAAATACCTGTGTAAAATAAAAATAGACCTGATAATTACTCCAAAGATCGTCACCTAAATTGTGATCTTCATATGTTTTTTGATTGTTTGTTTGGTTTGGGGGAATTGTTTGTTTTGTTTTTGTTTGTTTGTTTTGTTTTGGTTCTTTTTTTTTTGTTTTTCTTTCTTTTTTTGATTTTTTTTTCTTTCTTTCTTTCTTCTTCTTCTTTTTTTCCGAATTAAAACCATCAGTATCAGTTTGCAAGATGTGTAATTATAGGCATCATAAGATGAGATTAATTTTTATTTCTTACTCAAGCGCTGAACACATTATAATGTAAACATGCATTTGGTATGAATTAAAATAGACCTTTTCACATGGATGGGGATCCATGTGAAATTACCATGTGTTTGTTTTGGTTATTGGACTATCCCCCCATATATTATTTATTGGTTAAACAGGGATATTTGGAAATTTGTGTATTTTGTTCACCAATCAAAGGGCTAGGGAGGTATGTAAAAATTTTAAAAATTAATCGTTATAAATACATGATATCAATTGTAATCATTATAAATACATAGTACCAGAGATATATTATGTTAACCCCTGTGAACAAAAGCACGTAGGCCTATCGTATACATTGCATTGTTTGACAGTCCTTATGAGACCCACCCCTCTTACTCCCTAATGTGTGCGCACGCGACGATTTTTAAAAAACAAGTTTTCTCGGTTAAAAATTCGGAATTGTTTTGTCATTGTTACTAAATTATTATTTCAGTTTTGAAAGCTACAATAAGGTACAATGTTTATTCTATTAAAAGTAAAAGACAGCTCTCTCCCGATTAGCCGGCATTAAAGGGAAAGAACGAGTCCATGATTATTATATAGTAGTGCAGATAAGGACTGTAAAGGGAGGGGCGTTACTGCTGACTGAAGATTCTGAAGAAGAAAAATTAAGAGTAAGACAAACACGGACCCCGAATACCAAAGGTGGGGTCAGGTGATAGTAAAAGTAACAAGCATCTCCTGTTGATCTCTCACACCCGCCGTGAGCCCTCTATCTTGATCAGGTAAACTGAGCAATCCGTAGTCAAGATCAGTATGTAAAGAACTGCCTAACAATTGGTATGAAACACGTCAGGCAGCATCTGACCCAATGATAGGCTGCATTTGTAAATAGATTGTTATCAAGACCATAGAATAACGACCAAAGAATTTGCGAAATTCTTACTTTAAACGAGATTGTGAAACCCGTGTACATCAGTTTATTTGTCAGCAGTATGCCTCAGTTTAAAAACTTATCATACGCAGAACATGCTCTTGCCTATCGAAACAAACACCATATGCAGGCGACAGCAATTTACAAAAGCGATGGAGGAATGGGGTATCAGCGAAGTAGATTTTCAAATTAGTAATAGGCACACATTTTCGAAGCAAATTCTTTTTAAAAAGAAAACGACCAAATGTATCGCTTATAATCAAACTAGTATATATACGTGATACACATATATCATTTACGTGTAAGATATTAAGCGTGTGCGATGGCAGTGGACAAATTACATTGATTTGCCGGCCTCCAGTCTCTCTGCGCTCTGTTGACTGATTACCTAATTTTATTGGTTTTGTAAGTCACATCGACACATGAAGTATGACAGTCCAGAAAATATGAATGTTTATAACAGTCATAAAACAGATTCTCGGACAAGGTTGCTTTCCCCCCGAGAACTATGAAGCACCGTTTCTGGTATTCGTTGATATTTAGTAATATCACTTGGTCGAACAGTTAATATTACCTGTTCAAGTGAGTGATAAAAACATTGAAAGAACAATTCTAACTTCACAGAGTTGTTTAATTAAATAACATTTCTTTTACTAGAAACAAATTGCATATACATGTGTATTACGGAAAGTTATTCAGAACGATTTTCAAATTAGAAAAAAAAAACTATTCTCTTATCATCCAAGTATTTGTCTTCTCTGTCTATATATTCACAAACATTATTGAAGCGTGTTCATGATCGGGATTAAAGGGCAACAAATATGGGTATAACATACAATCACGGGAGTAGTTGTTATTTCAAGTAGACAGTATTTTGAATGTTATAATCACCTATTCAAATGAATAGGTGTTATCACTTATTCGAATGAACAGAAATCACTAACTCGAATAAGTGATATCACCAATTCGAAATGAATAAGTGAAATCATCTAACAAAAGCTGAATAGGTGATGTGAATTTTTCAGATATGTGATATCACCTATTCAAAGTGATAACTGAAAACCAAACTCGTAGAGAACCCATTCAAATAACTGTATACTTTTTAAGTTATATATGTTTTGGTTTGCCATACACACATATCTATGAAGTTTAAAGATATCTTATTTCTTAGGGCGGATGAATTTAATTTATTTAATCGTAGAATGCAAACATGTTCTGCACATCTTTCTTCTTTTCATGCAGGTGAATGCTCCCTCCATGAGCAAATTTATGGGTTCTCATCACAGACGGGCACGATAATGTAGACTCCAAACCTTTAAATTTACACATTTTCGGAATGCTTTGAAGACTTCCTATGTCTGGTAAAATTCTACCGACATGATCTGCAGAGCAAGTGAATTCAGGTGTGGACCTAGATGAGTTCAAAAATAGGGTTAAAATAGAAAAGGTGACTCCAAATGGAGTTATCTTTCCATTGTCTGAACTTGAACAATAAACAAAATTATTAGGCTTTAGAAAACGCAATAAGGAAATATATAATCAAATGTAAATCTTAGTCTTCTGTAAACCGCATTTAAAAGTACCTTATCCTCAAAACTTCCTTGAAATTGTGATATTATTATATTGATGGACAGTATTCAATTTCATAACATTTTACCCAAAGTGTGTTTGAAATAAATTCATTTACAGTAGCCTTTCGGGTGATTTGAATGGCTATTGTTGAACTCTCAAGGTATCCAATGGGGCAGAAATATTCTGGTTTTCTACAGCCTGTCATAACCGAAAAATTAGTAAAATCGTCCGTATAAAAATCCCAAGGTTACTCTGCCCTACAAGATGACCAAGCTAGATGAATTAGACGATAATACCGCATAATGAAAATGATTTAATGTGCCTCTAAAGTAAATACATAATCATTCAGTACAGAAATTATTGTATAAAAATTTAATTAGCTCATTTGAGCTACATACTTAAAATTATCGATGGACATCATACTGCAATGAAACGAAATTCACGGTATATGTGCCGTATTAAACCTTTTCGATGTTAAAAACCAGACCAAATTAAACTATTTAAATTGGTAATTTCTGATAAATCGAAAAATTTATTGGTATTAACGAAGACTTGTCTATTTAGTGCAAGGAGGAAACGTGGATTGTATAGCTGACGGTTATGGTGGATGTGCGCATGCGCGCGGAAAAGGTATTTTTAAAAAGACAGGAAAAGATGTAATCTTTCATGTTAAACTTGAAATTAACCTCCCCTTCACACGCCCATCGGTCAAAATGGTTCTTTCTACTCCTCCGTTCCCTGTCAGACTGTCTTTTCTTCCATTATTCGCTGAACGTATCTCGCCAACAGCCTGCAGACCGCCCATGCTTTCGCTTGCGGTATCACCTGATCATACATGGTGCGTTCATTATCCGACTCGGAGAGAAATAAATAGGACATCATATTGATTACTTCATACAGCACATTTAGCTTAGAGTTCATCTAACTCCTCAACATCAAACGACGAATCGGAATACAAAGTAATAATAAATCGAGAACCAGTGCAGGTTGGAATGGTTTCGAGTCAACAAGTTTAACAGCAATTTGAATATGATACATTCAAAAGATTTACAGCATTGTCTAGCATTATTGGCAATTAATCTGATTAAAATCCGCTTTGGCAACTTCGGCATTATCGGAGTCCCTTTGCCATTTGCTTCTCTATGATATATACTTATATTTACATATCCAATGTTCTTGCCTTCGACATTTTTACTAATTGCAGTGATTGCCAATTCCTCATGTTGTGAACAATGCGCGAATGGATCTTGATAAATATAGTTCGTCTATTCTAATGACTGGGATTTCCGATAGAAAGTATGAATATATGATGAAAGTAGTAATTATAAAACATAAATTTCATTTTTTTTAAAATATAAAAATGATGACTTTCTTACATGAAAATACTTTGATTGTGCTGTGTGTGATTTTTGTTTATATTACACTTACTTGCAGATATATGTTTCATTGAAATGAAGTTATTTGTGTTGGATGTATAACGAGTATCCAGATAGGACTGTCAATTGCGCTGTCGTGTTAACACTCTAATTTAGACTGTTAAGTATTAGATACATGTCCACAGAGAGTAAAACTATCTGATATTTCTCCCCAGTCATTATCATACTAAACATATTTATATGATGCGGGTTACTGTACGAGGTAGGTGTCTGTGCACTGATAGTACATGACTGCATAATTTCCCATCGTTTACTGAAAAATGGACCAACGCATGTTTCCTTTCGTTTGATAGCAATGATACACCTGATAAACAGAACATCGGAAACACGTGGTAATTACGAAGTACCAAATATTAACACCTCCCTGTCCATCCCTGTCCAATAAATTCCAACAATACCTTGCGCTTTGCTAAAAAAAAAAAAAAAAAAAAGAAAAAAGAAAAAAAGACCTAGTTCACACTTCCATGATATTTTTCACAGTTAATTTTTGTTATGGAATGTTCTGGGTCTTATTGATACATGATGCATTCCTATTAACACCTGCTGCATCTTCAGACAGAACGTGCGAAGGGCGTGTTGCAGATAGTGAATACGTCCTGTACTAACACGTGCAGCAGAATACTGTTCTCACTGTTTACCTTCTCCGTGCACCTACCTATGACACGGTAAGTCAGTGACAATATTTAGAGCTCAACATGCTTTAAACTTGAGATTGGTAATTTTACGTTGCATATTTTAGTCTGTTTTATGCAGTTTTATTTGTAAAATAATGACTTTTAGATCCCTTGTACAGGTTAAACCCTTCTCCATACAAAATTTTGGATCCGTGCATGACTTATACACAGCCATATGAAATATCGTCACTCGGAAAATAAGAAATTTTCCATAAATGGTATACTGATGACATGCGAACTGTCAACTATAACTATCATTAATGATAACACGATATCTGAGAAATCTGTACCTGTGTAAAATCTGTATGTTAGCATACTTTGCACAACATTTTACAGATGCACTTCTTCTATTATGAAATCGGGCTATTCATTAAAGAAAAAATATCTGAGTAATATTATCCCCCTGTTGTGCTATTACAATCAAGTACCCCGCCCCCTTTTCCCGATGTCAGTACAACATGCATTTAGCCCATATTTTATAAATATTTGTTATTATTAGTTATTATTATTTATATATTGTATACAAGTTATTGGGTGTTTTGAGTACTGTTTTGACGACAGTTTTTCGAGAGTAAAAAAACCCATCAGCAATTGCACTCCGCTGACAATACTAATGCCGATTTCAATCGAACTTGATGGATTAGTCACACCTTACCGTATAGCATAAACAGACATCCAACGAACGAAATTCGGTGGTTATGCGTTGATGAAATCCTCCATACTGCTGCATGCTCGAGGCTCTCGTGATCACAGGCGAGCTCCACAGGCACAAGGCGTTTGGACCCACACACCCTTTTCCGTTGAGCGGTAATCTGTAAACCACAGCTCATTTATCTCAAAAATCCATTTCAGAGTATGGACCCCCTGTTTGCTTATAAAAGATTGTTTAAGTAAAGCCGTTTTATCGCAAAATGGCAATGGAAATTAACAAATAGACATGTACAATAGACAGAAACCATGAATTTTCAGGAATATTTCTTTTTAGTTTCGTTTGCACTTTCAAAAAAAAAAGGGGGGGGGGGGGGGTTAAAGGTGGTCTCAAACTGTTGAAAGAAATTAATGTTTGAGCAAAATTGCCGTCTGGTGTATAGTGAGTCTTCCCTAACAAAGAATACACGGCGTGAAGACCCTCAACATATATGAAGACAAACATTGACTTTGTTCCTCTTGGGAGAAATATTTATAAGTACATGTATATCTAGGCAAGACTTAGTATTACTTTTGTTGTCCATCCTGGAATAAGGTGACACGGTTTGAGCAAACTTAATTGAATCTACGCTATACATTCATTCTTTCCATCATTCTGACAAACTATAGCATAGATATTCATAGATGATATGTTTGTTGTTTTAAAAATTTATTATCGTATATATTTTATGTACAACTAATTTAAACCCACATTTTGGCCCTAACCAAGTTTCAGTGATCATGATATGATATATACAAGACAGCTGTCACATACGTTTGGTAATTTCTTATTAAATAACTCTTGAGAAGAAAGTTTTTCACATGACTATTTCTCAGCTAGTGAGTATCATCTCCCATTCAAAGATGATGCATTCCTTCATCCTATTAAATTTGAATTCCCTTGGCAAAATATTGCTTTGTATACAGTTTGGTTGACACCTGTGTCCAATATTCATCAGCAGTTTCAGTGCATCGATCCACCGCTTTTCCTATTGCCTTGTTTCTCTGCTCGAATCTAATTTGTTGGCAAGCTTGTATACCATAGCCAGTTGTCCGCTATACATCTGAGATTCTATTATATTTTCCCAAGCAGGGTAAACTTTGAATGTTTTATCACCGAGTCGTTGGTTTACGTCATGAAAACACAAGATGACATGTGTGATATATAATATCGTATAGAATACGACATGCATCCAGACGTCGTATACCTCACCCCTACATATGATCGCAGACGTAGTCTTATACTCTCATTGATCTGATCATGTTTGGTGGCGTTAACAGGGACTTTTCTTTCATTGTCATTACATGGAGTAAACTCTCTCTCTCTCTCTCTCTCTCTCTCTCTCTCTCTCTCTCTCTGTGTGTGTGTGTGTGTTCTTCAAGTCATTTAAGTGTCTTCTTCCAGTTTCCAACCACATCTTCGACAATGACCATTTCTGCATATTTCTCTATATCAATTGTTTGTATTTATAGGGGAAAACAATTAAATTGTCTTCCAGTTCATTGAAAGTCAAGTCAACAAACCATTTTCTCTTTACCGCTCCAGAAACAGTTCTATTCAGTGTTCTTTTTTGTATGGAATAGAAAACAACGTAGCCCTCCTCGATTTTTCAATTTTCTCACATTTAAAGTAGTCATACCCAAGTGTTGACAATTCTGGGAGATATCTCCGATTCCAAAAAGCCTTTTCTTTTTAAAAAAATTAATCCAGCCACTTTCTGAAAAAGAAAAGAAAAAAGTTTTTCAGTATACGCCTAGATGAAGTAAAAATATTTATAAATATTCTACAGGCCAACGTCTAGATTTTCGCTGTCTACCATTTTGGGGCTTTATCTGCCGAAAACTCAATAAGCTTATATATATATATATATATATATATATATATATATATATAGAGAGAGAGAGAGAGAGAGAGAGAGAGAGAGAGAGAGAGAGAGAATTTTTGTCTTATCAAATCTAAATGTTTATGAGAATTTTTTTGACTAAACATTCATTTTTTATTTATTTATTTATTTTGTATGTTTGTTTGTATCATATTCAGCAAAACTTGTGAATAATTAAAGTTGGCACTACTCAATCTCTCTTATTGGTTCTACACAAATACTGTTGTTCAAAGTCAGTAAACACTGTGGTAATATTCACACTGCAAAGTTGATATCATAGAAATATGATTAAATTTGGAATATTTGTTCAAATTCTGGAACGCTTTCACTAGCTGTTATACACCGACAAAACTAATCTTAAGGGGACTGATTCACGATTTTACCCAAAATTTTGCTTTTCACTTTTAATGATCAAAATCTACTGTCTAATGCGTTTAAAAGGTTTCACCAAAACATTAAGGTTATACATTTATGACAGAAGCTCATTGTAGAGAGTTTATCATTTGTTGTGTAAACAAAGATTGAGATATGTTATTGTTTACCAAAAAATGTATGGTTATCGATTTTAGTTAATTATGTTTATCACATTTCAAGTATTCTGTAGGTAAAATGTGCCATTTAAAAATTAAATTTGTGACTGTGCAAAATCTAGATGTTTTAAGGTACAAAATTAACAATTTATTACTTTGTAACATAAACAAGGCTTAAGTCTTGTTTACATAACACAGAGTTAAGGCTAAAATATTGCTCTTATCCTTGCATTAAGAAGGTCCACATTTTGGTTGTCAACTTTAACTGAGTTATATTTTTAATGTTTAAAATTAAAAACAGAATTTCAGGGGGGGGGGGGGGGGGGGGGGGGGGAAACCGTTAACCAGTCCCTTTAAAGTAAGTGATTTCAGAAGTATCTCAAAATGTGAAGCGGGGTGGATCACAACCGCAGTTACTCCAAAGAAAAAAACTCTTAAAATTGTACGGCCTCTCGCTCAAAATGTCAGAATGTTAAACATGGGAAGAGCTATTTACTGCAGCTAGAATAGGAATAGCACATCATGCAGCCCATATCATCTATTACAGTTTGTTGTTGACGAATATACCTTTAAATGTCAGGAATAAATGTTCGTATTCTTGTGTTTCGTCTTTACGTTCATTATGCATGTTACAAACATACCATACAATGTTTTGCAATGTTTGGCCCCCTTTGGTTGCTATTGGAGGGTATCATCATTTCTGTCGCAAAGTCTCCATACAGCGGACGCACGTTGTCAGAGATACAACCTCTTATAATAGCCTCATACATGTTTTGATATGCCCAAAAGACTTTACAAAATAGAAGTTCTTAACACAAACGAGGTTGCTAAAACGCAAAGTGCAGTTACCACAGTAACTTGCTTTATCCATTTGGCAGAACTACACGTCGACACAAAAATGTCACATTGAATACACGCACTAGAAGCATGGGAAAGTGATGCGCATCTGATGTAATCCGATTGTATGATACATTTTACAGAAGTAACTTAATGTATTATTTAGCACGTGTTCACCCATACCTCTCCTTGTGGGAAACAGGAAGATCTTACAGAAACTGTTTATTTTATTACAGTAATATGATAAGTGTAATAAATAATCTTTGTTCTGGAAAGAGAGTGTAATATACATGTATTCATTGCATAAAATCAATAACTAAAATGCTCTAGTAGGCAGGTGGTGGGGTGTCTCTAACCCCCATCCTACATATCCTTTTCTTTACCCTCTTTCTTTACATTTAAACTGTCATTTCGGGTGTTTCTATGAATTTAACAATATTTCCTTATGTTCTGTGTTGCAGATGGTATCCGGGCTTTGTTGTAGACTCCCCCCCCCCCCCCCCCGAATTCCCAATTCATCACACCCCTAATGAAAAGAAAACGAGCAGACCAATTATATACAGTCCTGTTGATCTCAACTCAAATTATAATTACATGTAGTGATGAAATAAAATTGCACATCACATGCGATCCCAGAACAAATAAGTGAAAACGTACATTATTTCAAAATCCGAAGTTGTGTGTCTGTTTTCTGTGGAATACCCAAGATTTCATATTCAAAGTAGCATTTTTGAAAGAGATTACTTATTTGTTGTGTAGTGGTAACATATTGGGAAATACTTTTGAAAAGTTATTGAAAAGTTTTATTCAAATCTCTCTCTCTATTTCTCTCTCTCTCGCTCTCTCTCTCTCTCTCTCTCTCTCTCTCTCTCTCTGTGACCTAGGTGCATGAGAAGTCCAATATTCACCGAGCCCGGAGGACGAGGTGAATAGTGTGTTTTCATGTAGCTAAAGCAGCGTATTAACAGTGTATTTTTCATGTAGCTAAAGGAGCGTATTAACCTAAAAATGCCAATAAATGTTTTATTATATTATTGAATGATTTAGAACTGACTGATAGATCTTACAACATGATTTAGGTGACACATCGACTGCAAGACATAGTCTAAAATGATTATGGAGACGCCAGGTTTTTTGTTATATCCCCCCCCCCCCAATTAAAACATCAAAACTTACTTGAACTTGCCAAACAATACCTCATCCGTCATCTTTAGATCGGGTTCGATGACACTATAATTCAATAATTCTTACTCCAGTTCGTGATAAAAGTCACCATTTCTTTACAATTATTGTAAAAAGTAGTCAAAAATGTTTCCACTGAGTGACCTAAAATAATAAATTGAACTAATTTTGAAATTCCTAATTTATTTTTGGCTCTGTGTTGGAGAAATTAAATGTTATATTCACTTTGAAGGTTATATATATATATAGAGAGAGAGAGAGAAGAGAGAGAGAGAGAGAGATTGTTGGATCTCGGCCACTCGGAAAGCATGGAATAAAGATGCGTTTTATTTATATAAGCTGGGTCTATAGTTTCCGTGCTGTACTTGTATTCGATGGCATTTTACCACGTTTCTCTGCACTGCTCGGTTAATTGTATACTATCATTTGTTTTCAATAATTTTTGTTTGTTTGTTTCATTCATCTTAAAATAGCAAAACAGTCCGTGA
The DNA here is from genome assembly GCA_024699665.1 of Ostrea denselamellosa. Lineage (NCBI taxonomy): Eukaryota > Metazoa > Mollusca > Bivalvia > Ostreida > Ostreidae > Ostrea > Ostrea denselamellosa. The sequence goes on along the minus strand of JAMZEH010000037.1, from coordinate 8,826,476 downwards.
TAAATGGCGCTATAAGTAAGCGTAGTTTAGCTTCCGACACTAGTCATCATTGTCATATTTAACAAGTTTTAATTTTGTAACTTCAAAGGGTGGGAAAAGATGCAACAAGCAGATTAGAAATGGGATTAGATACACCAGCTAGAGGCGATATGGTTTCTTACTGAGAGAAATGAAGTAGTGAGTGCATGCTGATTAAGCCACAAAAATTGAGATCCGCGAAAATTAAAACATCAAGATTGGGGGTTGGGGTTGTTTTTTGGTTTTTTGGGGGTTTTTTTGTGTGTTTGTTTGTTGGTTTTTTGTTGATGTTTTGTTTTGTTTATAATTTTTTAATTGTAGACAGTCTTATTCAAACAGTTGGCACTTCGGTTGGTAGTAGGTTCGTTGAGCCGTAGGTCAGGAGTTCGATGTCCGACCAGGAATACAGTTTTCCATATTTACTGACGTTTCGTGTGACGCTCTCACTGTTTGGGAAAGACATAACAGTATACATACATGTAATATACATTTCATGTGAACTTCATGTTCTCTTTCACATTATCACAGTGAATAATTGTTTGTTAATGTTACGTTTAACTGTTAGAAGTATAGTGGGAGTGAGTGACTAAACAAACAGTTGCTACATAAAGAGCATGTCCTCAGCTTATTTAGAAATATTTTAAAATCGGTTCATCCTTATAATATGATCATAACAGTGAAGAATTAAGTGAGAGCTGTTGGTCTCTACTGAAGACACATAGGATTGTCCTCAGGTTTTCATTCATTACAGGGTAAGGCCACTAAGTGCATGCACCAAAACCATCTTTACAGAGAATCCGTCAACGATGTTTTATAATTGTATGGCCTCTTTGTATGATGTGGGTAGATAATTAAACTCCTTTATTTCAGATTTCTATGATGTGTCAAAGCAAATCTTTTTAAAAAATGCACTTGTTTATAGTTTTATCTGTGCGTCATATGTTGACGATTAATTTATGTACAAACTTTGTACACTGAGTGAACTTGTGCACTGTATATGTGCTTTGTTTTATAACAATATGATCACTTCATTTCTTTCTTTACAATTCAGCTTTGATCTGTCTGAAGTTTGTCTGCTTATGTTGTATGATTGATTGATTGATTGTGTATTGTTTAACGTCCCGCTAGAAAATTTTTCACTCATATGGAGACGTCACTATTGCCGACGAAGGGCTGTAAAATTTAGGCCTATGCTCGGCGCTTATGGCCTTTGAGCAGAGAGTGTTCTTTAACGTGTCACACCTGCTGTGACACGAGGCCTCGGTTTTTGCGGTCTCATCCGAAGGACCACCCCATTTAGTCGTCTCTTACGACAAGCAAGGGGGTACTGAGGATCTATTTTAACAACCTGGATCCCCGCGGGGCGCTTATATTGTCAAACAAAACAATTCCCCCTAAACACCATTATGAACCGTTAACTGCTGCGAAATTTTTCATGAGTTGTCTGCTCTTGATGAGACTCTAATGATGACGTCATATTCTATTAAAACCTTCAAAACAGTACCTTGGTTGTAGTGATCTTTTCTATCACTGATGAGAAATAAGACATGGCCATTACACAGAACGTTATTGAAATTTACCCCTTGTTCCACATGGGAGTGAAATTTCATTTGACAGTTTTGTAAACAATTCTCTCTGAGAAAATGTTCGTATAAATATATATATACTGAAGTTTGAAAATTCAGTGATAGTGAACAGATACTAGAATTATAGCATATCGGAAATCACAGGTGTCGGAATAGACAATGTTGTCTGTATCAATGAAGGCGGAATTCTGATTAGATAAGAGCATAATTATATGATTCTTTCACTAATTGCAATAAGCTGTAGACAATTAAAAATTAGCTCTCAGGAATGTACTATGCACTTGTGCATAGATATTAAATACCCCTGATTGATTACTTCAGCGTTCCGATTCCAATTTATTTATCTTTGATCTATACGTCTCAACAGATCCTTACAGGAAGTATTGAGTGTTTTTATCCCAATACCTTGGTCATCACCCTTTTAGTATGGTATCAAGAGTGGCCGATGAAATGCCATCAACAGAGCTGAAACACATGTAATAGCTCAACATTGCAGAACGTTCAAGAAAAAAAATTAATTGGACATTTTTGTTGTTTGCAGCACTAGGTTGAAATGGCAATGCTCTTATTATCGTGGACATCGGATGCTTCATCATTTTTTATAATGTATTATGCATGCGATTAACGCAATGGAAGCGCATTAGATAAAGTACATGTGGTTGATACTCTTTTGACCGAAATAATTCCTCCTTGCGGCAATATCGGACAAGAGCATTGATGTTGCAGTGGAAATTGTTATTAATTCCTTCTTTGTTACAAAGCAGAAACCAAATAATTTATTTTTCAAGATGAATATAATTAAATTCTATCTTTAAAATCTATGTTGCACGAAATAATCATTATAAAATGTAGACAGGGGGTCAAGGTAGAGTATGAAAAGTGTCAAGTGCCATTTAACCATCCGGATTATGAAACCATAAAGTGATCAAAAGTGTTACTGGAGGTCTATGGGCCACATTTCTCACCTGAGAAATCGCATTATCCAACGTCAATTACTAGCATGGTGTGAAAAAAATCTACACTGTTTAAGTATGTTTGCAAATAACTTTTAACATAATGTGCCGTTATGGTCCTCGAGATGAAGAAGAAAATGTTCTTATACATTTTTATGTGAAAATGAAACTCTTCTGTGACCCCCTTTTTAACCCAAGGGTTAAGGTGTGAAAACACTTCAATCTATATTAGACGATGATTCTTGTATTAAAAAATTTATATAATGTACCCTTTTTATTCTTGGAAAAATTCTCAAAGAATTTCCTTACATGGAATTTTGAATTTCTTTTGTTGATCCATCCTCCTTCAAAAGCCATATAGTGCGCGCGGATCTGAGTTGGCATAGGTCCTCAGTACTACATGCTTGTCGTAAGAGGCGACTAAATGGGGGCGGTTCTTCGGATGAGACCGCAAAAACCGAGGTCCCGTGTCACAGTAGGTGTGGCACGATAATCTCTTCCTGCTCAAAGGCCGTAAGCATCGAGTATAGGTCTAAATTTTGCAGCCCTTCACCGGCAATGGTGACGTCTCCGTGACATACTGTACCCTTATTAATATTGGAAAAATTCTCAAAAAATTTCCTTACATGAATTTTTTAATTTCATATGTTGATCCATCCTCCTTCAAAAGCCATATAGTGCGTGGGGATCTGGGTTGGAATAGGTCTTCAGTATTGCACGAAATAATCAGTATACAATGTAAACAGGGGGGTCAAGATAGAGTATGAAAAGTGTCACGTTCCATTTAACCATTCGGATTATGAAACTCCTTGCTTGTCGTCAGAGGCGACTAAATGGGGCGGTTCTTCGAATGAGACCGTAAAAACCGAGGTTCCATGTCACAGTAGGTGTGGCACGATAATCCCTTCCTACTCAAAGGCCGTAAGCGCCGAGTATAGGTCTAAATTTTGCAGCCCTTCACCGGCAATGGTGACATCTCCATATGAACGAAAAATTCTCGAGCGAGATTAAACAAAGTGCACTCATTCAACCAAAAGCCATAGTGTGAACTAACTGTATTCTTCATTATGTAGAATGTTAGTATATTAATTTGACATGTATACTGTACAGTTGAGCGTCTTGCGAAGAAAAATTTCCAGCGTTTTTTCCCACAGAAAACCCTGAACCTGTAGACCATGATATGAACAATCTAGACTAAAGAGGTGACTTACACACTAGTGATGCATATCGATGCATATCGATTTGACATGTCGTACACTTTTACTTTTCAGAAGAAATTGTAGATAATTTTTCTATATACGCCCATGTAAATCATTTGACCCGTATATTGTGACCTCGTTGAGTTTGAATCTGCACTAATTCATTCAAATTGTTTCCATGCAAATAATACTTTGGTATGTGGTCATGATCTGTATAGCAGTGTCAAAGCCTTCCTTTCTCTTCATTATTCTGGGTTTTTTTCTAGAAGAAAGACGATGATGTTTGGATTCATATCTGGACCTTTTTCATGAGTACAAATGACGTCAACACAATTTTCGTAATTTTCCTTTGATTCACCACAGCTTAATTCCAGTAGTGTATCAAGGATATCACAAGGAAAATAATGTTGATGGTTGGTTGGTTATATATTGTTTAACGGCCCTCTCACTCATATGGAGACGTCAACCATTGCCGGTGAAGGGCTGCAAAATTTAGGCCTATGCCCAGCGCGTTTGGTCTTTGAACAAGGAGGGATCTTTATTGTGACACATCTACTGTGACATATATATATATTACCCAAGTACGAATGTGTGAAATATATATGACTACAACAGCATATTGTTTTTAATAAATCAGCTGCCCACATGTCCACAAAATTAACAATTCCTTTGTCTTCAGAGTTGAGTAGTCAAATAATTTATTGTTCATTGCCTAAATCGGAAATACTTGAATACAGATAATAAAGTGAAGCATTTCTCTTCCTAGGCCTAGGATATGATGAATTTCATTTTGGAAATACATAGTTTGCATAAATTGCGACGATTTACGGCAGCATTCTTCATGAAGCGCGTTAAAGCTTCATGAAAAGGATACTGGCATAAAGTGTTGCTGTTCATACCGTTGCAAAATATAAAATTTATTTTTTATATTTACATTTTACTTTCATTTCTGTAGGAATATTCTTAGCCGTTAAATAGTAGTATTATATTTATCAAAATTGGTGCACACATTGTTCACATTTATGAGGAAATGGTTATCTTTTCAAATGGTAAAGATAATCCATGTAGGTAAAAAAAAAAAGGAATTGTTTTTAAAAAAATGGATTTCATCTTCTGTAGTCTTGTATTTATATTTGGTACATGATCGTTCCTATCTAGGGATGTTGGTAAATCTAACTAATTCAATTTTGACATGTGAGAAGAAATTCTTAATTTACATATTGCGTACAAAATTATTGACTACAAGTAACCCCGATTTTTGTTTAAGTTTCACATATGTGCATAGCTTACCATCAATATAATTTTGTCAACATGTATACATGTAACAGGAGTGGGGCAATATTAACCCGTACTAAAATAATATCAAGGTTTTTCAAACTGCCCCGGGATGAATCTATTTCAAGATCGATATACAGAAGAAACGGGAATGTATTTAGAGTAGAATTCTGAGGAACCCCAGCTTCTAAAGATCTATATGATGAAAATCATTTGATATATTTATCATTTGTTAACCTTATGTACAAGACCTCTGTGATAAACTTTATCATTTTTTCGCCAATTTTCGCACAATATAATCCAGAATATATGTTTTTGGCCGATTTTCGCAAATATTTCAACAACTTGATTAACTATAAAGTTTGAATTTTGAAAATATCGAGTGGTATTTAGAAAATAGATGTTTATCTTTGATGAAATTGAGCCTGCCGGCATATTAAAAAAGAATTTTTTCCGTATTTTGCACACTGCAATATTCATCAATAATGTGGGTCTATAATTGATTATAATCGCAGGTGGTCAGGTTTCCTTTGGGCGTCGGCAAGTATTTGATATTGGGGAGGCGAACTGGATCGAAAGGGGGATCTAACTAATGTGTTATGACTTAAATTCAGATTTCCACTACAATCTTGATATTTTTCCCATTTAGTCATTGTCTTAAAGACGCCACCTAATAAAAAACAAATTTGTTATACTTATCTTTAATTCAAACATTTAATAAGGCCTATTAAGGAAGTTATGCATATCAAACAAATGAAACTCTCTCGTTAAATTATTAGACCTTGTTTTACTCTGTTATTGTTTGTATACGCCAGATACCTCCCATTTTGCGTCTGTGTTCGCACTTCGCCGCACCATCGACCACAGATCGCTGTTATGCTCGCAGCTCCAATGATAAAGAGGTATCGTCGTTACAAATTTTCTAATATTGTTTTTTTTTTTTTAAATTGTCCTCCCCTTTGCCGACGCCCATGGTTTTAAACATTTGTAACATGGTCTTATTTCCATGTATAAGGTAGGCTTGTACTACTTCAGAACGTATTATCTACGTCATAATCAGGTGGCATCGTAGGACTGCACATCTTGCTCAGAAATTCAAGTGGGGTTGGCCCGGAACAAGTTCGGGAAAAGCTGACTCTAACTAAAACCCGAAATGTTTTTAACAATCAAACTCGTCTGCTTTGTCAATGGAATGAAAGACTGTTCTTCCAGTATTTGACTCAATGCTGAGAATGGGTGATTTTTTAACCTCCTCCCCCAACCCCCGCGAAAAAGAGGAGTAGAGTGTTTTGCACCTGTTGGTCGGACAGTCTATAAATCAAGTCTTGTCCTCACAATATCTAGAGAACCCTTTGCTTGACAGATATCAAACTCGGTATATTGGTACATATTAAAAACTATATGACCCCTATTGATTTTGAGGTCACATGGTCAGGGGTCAATCCACTCTAGACATAGGAAGATACTGTTCGCTCAATATCTCGAGAAGCTCTTTCCTTGACAGACATCAAACTTGTATACTGATACAACATAAGAAGTAAATGAACTCAATTGATTTTAAGTTCACATGGTCAAGGGTCAAACTGGATATAGGAAGAACTGTTCGCTCAATGTCTTGAGAACCCTTTGCTTGACAGACATCAAACTTGGTACACTGGTACATCTTGAGATGACCCCTATTGATTTTGAGGTCACATGGTCAAGTGTCAATCTACTCTGGACATCGGAAGATACAAAATGATTTTGAGAATCATTTACTTGATTGACACCAAACTTGGTACAATGGTACATCCAAAGGAGTAGATGACCCCTTTTGACTTTAAGATCACATGGTCAGAAATCAAGGGTCAATCCACTGTGGACATAGGAAGACATTGTCCTCTAAATATCTTGAATTGTTTTGGCACTACTACAATTAAATACACATGTGTATAGCTCTTTTCAATTTGGAACGGGGGGGATTTCTTAATCATTTCCTATTTCAAGTCTAAAAAAGATCTAGTTATATGTCACCACTTTCCTGGTGGAATTATTCTATCAGTCAAAAGATCATCAGATGGACAAACTATCATAGCTTGATACAGGTATATTGTCAATGTATGTATTAAAAGTTAATGTACACCTTGTATATGCTTCATGCTTCACTTATTTGTTTGAATTGAATATAATTTCATTCCGATTGACATTTGTAAGAATATTATTTAAACTTTGAAAATCTGCTAATGTGAAATCATTGCCTTGTGATTATATGCAGGTTGTTTGAATATTTTAAAAGTAACCTGCGTCTCACTGGGGGAATGAGTACTACAAATTGACGCATTTTCAGCTCTGGTAGCATTGTTAATCAATGCAAGATCAATACATGCTCCATTAGTTTTAGAAATCATTGTCGGCTCTTGCACACCATTAGAAATATTAAGTGTTATTATTATCCTCTTAGAAATTCACACTGAAGTCAACAACAAGGAACATGAATATTTCAGTATCTAAAAAAATTTTCATTATATTCAGAAATCTCTTTCAATATTTTGATTGTGTGTTTGGGTGTTTGTAAATTACACCCTCCAAATAGGAGATTGCAACTACGATGACTTTCAAGTATTGACATAATAAATTGTCTCTGGCTTGATAAGTTAAATGTAATTTTGTGGAGATATACAGTTCTACCCCACTACCATAATTATATCTATCTCTTTTAACTGGATCGCCAAACCATGATTGGAAACTATACATTGGGGAAAATATGTTAAACGCTTCACGCCGCACACCTCAGGAAGCGTATTAGCGCTTATTTAAATCATTTAAAGTATTCTTTAATTTCATATCGGTATGGTCAACGAATTTGTTATAACAATCAACTGACGGTATAGATCTATGTTGTTGCGATAGGGTTATTTAAGAGCGTGCTAAAGCGCACACAGCTAACCGTCACGCTAGCACAACTTTCCTCAAACCGCCGCACTAATACAGCTGGACATAACGCACAGTTTCGCTGTCATAGACTTGCAGGACACGCCGTCGCACCAAGATAAAATTACACTTTGTGACCTCGCATTCATAGGAATGCATACGGTGTCAAAATATTACAGCATCGCAAGTCATCATCACTTCCAGATCCCGTTTAATTTCTTTGTGAATTATGTAATTTTGGGTCAGAGGTAAGCGTAAAGAGTTATCGAAGTAACAGATGATATATGAGAATGAACTGTCATTCCATTCTTCAATCGATAATATTACATCTTTTAAAAAATAAACCTTTTATATATGGAATGAATACAAATAACATTGTACTTTAAAAGAAGTCACATGACACTCATTTCCTATTCAGTAACATCAAAGAGAATTTATTTCTGTAATCTAAGAAAAAATATTGATGTTTCAAATGAAAAATGTAGAAACAACAATGCAATTATTGTTTAACACTGTCTGAGTTCAGCTTAATACGTTAATTTAAAGCAAGGACTGATCACAGAGACTCAGTTGTCGGATATTCTCCCTGGTAATTTATTTTTATCTATAGGCGATAAACGACATCAAATCCTTTTTAAAAATGTATATATTTTATTTGATTGTCAAGATTTGTTACTTTTGTATCTAGTAAGATACTTATTTTCTGGATGTAGCAATTTAAATTTTGAGGATTGGGTTAAATTCTTCATTTAATATAAAGTATGAAGTTAATAGCTTTATTCAAAATGCGGATGTTGCTTTTTTAATGAATGTATTTCGGATCTGTGTTACGAAATTGTTCACTAAGTAATTTTGCTTGCTCTCTCTCTCTCTCTCTCTCTCTCTCTCTCTCTCTCTCTCATAACTATGGGCATCACGCAAGTTTACCTCTTATGCTAAAGATGGGATATCTGTAGAACTGTAACTCTTTGGTGGGGGGATTTGGGAGACAACAGACAGCTACAGACCCACCCCTTATGAAAAATGTTGAAGCTATGAGTTTTTGGTTCGCATGGGACTTTATTATTGAATGTTTGATGGTATTTTTCGACACAAGTGCATGTAGTGGAAAATATGTTACAGATTTTTTATGTTAAATTTGTTTAAGGCAGCAATGCAAGAAAACGGCAATATTAATCTGGATCATCCCGACGTTTGTGTATACGCCGACTCTCGTTTGTTGAGATTCGGTGTATACACAAACGTCGGGATGACCCAGACTACGGCGATATAAACCTTTACCTGTGCGCAAAAAAATCTGCGCTGTAAATCAAAGTTTTTTTGTTTTGTTTGTTTGTTTGTTTTGGTTTTTTTTTTGTTTTGTTTTTTTTTTTGGTTTTTTTTTTTATTTTGGTTGTTTTTGTTTGGTTTTTTTTTTTGGGGGGGGTTATTATATGAATTTTATATGAATAACTTCATCCAGTGCGGAGAAAAGTACGGGAAACCTCAAGCATTCATCAAGTGGCATAATTCAGTCAAAAGTAGATCAAGTGTAACGAAATTTAAACTTGATCTGTAACTATTCAAGACAAAGTTACATATAAAATTTCAGTTGAATATATACGGAGAATTCGGAAAACTTATTTGGAATGACAGACAGACGGACGGACAGCACAACTGACAGACAGACAGACTGAGGATAAACTAATAGTCCCCTTCGGCAAAGCCTGTAGGAGACTAAAAATATGTAAGATCAATATCAGAGGAGTTCCATAGGTTGTTTGACAAGCGCACGGAAATAACAACGATAAATCCCAAGTTTTTTTACAAAGTGCAAGTCTACAAGTAATGAGTGTATCACACGCTGAATAATGTCACCCCCTTGTCATTCAAGCGTTGCAGGGAAGCATATTTTAGAAAATGATGATTTAGAAATGTTTTACTGAATTACTTTGCATTCAGATTTATACATAGGAAGACTGATTACATGCAATGGTAAGTTGAAAGTCGATAACCCTTTCTTAGTATCACCAGTTGTGTAATATTTATGTTGGGTAACTAAAAGGCGGACAGCCAGAATCGTATGATGGGTTGGATTTCTTTAGTTAAATTTCATTGGACGATAGAATATAACGATATCGACATTGCAGAAGACATGCATCGCACAGCAGTTTTGGAATATATTGCGAATTATTTATAACGCATATATGTAGTCAAAATGGACGGGCATTTCAAGGTAACAAAATTCAAAATTATATTTAGTACAAGGATGTATAATATATAACATCATATTTATGGACAATGACTATACTTGTAAAATATCGATATGCATGTATGCACATTCAGTAGTTTCTTAGCGCAAGGGCTTTGAATATAAAATTTCCTACAGTACATATAGTTCTTTGACGTTATTGATACTCAACAGCTGTACTAATTTGACACATATACAAGATATATACCTTTTCTGAAGTTTTGATCGTACGTCAACATACATGGAGCACGTAAGTATAAAATGAGATTCAATTTCAGTTGTACAGTACGTAAATGTATTTCTCTCGGGATATGTTTTTGTAGATCTACACGTTTCAATGAATTAAACCATGTAAGGATAACCTCATTTTGGAAGTGCATTTTTCCAAGTAATACTGTAAACAAAAATTACAACTATTAAAATGTTTGTAAATTTAAACATTCAATTCAGTTTGCATTTTGCTTTATAAGTCTTGAAAAAAAAAGATCGTATGATTTGTTACTAAATATCTATATATATATAAAGCATTGGCGGATTAAAGAGGGGCGCAGCCCACCCCCTTTGACCTGGCATCTATCTTAAGAAATTCTTTGGCTTCAGGGAACTTCATCCCCGTCCCCAGTATAATAATTGTAGAATGTATTCCACTTATATATTTCCGTTTTCCATTGATTTATGTGTTCGTACTTAATTGAGGACACCCTCAAACGTAAAATCATGGATCTGCCATTGGAAAGCCATATCATCACTGTGTGTAGTCGTACAGCGGACATCAAATAAACTTATTTGTATTCGTATGCAAATGAAGCTGAAATAGTTAATAGATTTAAAATTCTACAACTAAATACCGGAAATGTGTAAAGTAGCTCTCTTTGAAGCACATGCAGTTAGTATCATGAAATGTTGCATCATACAACTTAGTCAATGTTGACCTTCTAGTATGCAGAAGAAAGCACGTTTTCTCCAGTTCTGCTTTCTGCATTTTAGAACGAGAGTGCCCTAAAACGGTAAGCTTGCGTTCTGGTAGATGTTTAAAGACACACGTGTATATATATATATATATATATATATATATATATATATATATATATATATATATATATTGCCCAGTTAACATTTTAAAAGTTAGCTTTATGTATTTTAAAAACTTTTAAATCTGATAAAATAACTCTATTCTCTTTTAAAATAAAATCAAAACTGTCGTCGGCATTGTATGATATTAACTAACACAAAAATTTGACGATTTTTCAATGAATACCAGTTGACATATATGTATAGATCTTACATGCCCTTGTACTCGGAACATTTTCGCAGTACTCTTGGTAGAACGAAAGTTTCCATGTTCATTAAAAAAAAAAATAGTGAAATTGATTTGCTTTATAAAGTTCAACCCGAACGGCGAAATATATGTATTCGTGCAATCTGTGTACTAGAGTATGTACAGCTTAAAATGATTTGAAATTTTGTGTTTAAGAAGCACTTTAGTGCACATACCGCATAATAGATATTTTCTACAAGTTGTCCATTTGTTATGAAATATATATATATGGGTATATATGAAATGCAATCACAGAAACTGGAAACGCAGAATATAATATTTGTTACCATTTAGAGATAAAATCGCAAAAATGTCTTTTCACAGAAAACACCCATTATAGGATATGAACAATGTTCAACATCTTAGCAGCCATTCAAAATCTTAATATCCTAGGTTCTGAAACGAAATGTATCTTACGCCATTTCTACCTTTTATAGAAGATATATGGTCAAAGTGCAACTAGATAAAATTCTTTCAATCCGCACTTTAGTATGTAAAAGCGATCACACGCGTAGTAATTCTCAGCATCCTAGTTTGCACTAGCAATATTTTCGCTCTTTCTCCTGTGGGGAGCCCCTTATTGTTTGCTTGTTATTGCCAGATCGTTATGATTTTTAAAGATAGTTTTGAGTCATTGGTATATAGAATAATATAACTATACTTTTTTTTCTATCAAATCTCCAAATATTATTTAATATAAGCTGTTGCTATTTATGGCTAATGAAACCAGAACACCGGCTTTGCAGAGGGGGTTTGTTAAGCCGCCTGTTTAAGGCATGCATTTCAGATAATATTCAGACCTGTCGGCATATTGCACCATCATTGATATGCTTTAATAACATAAGTAGTAATTTTTGATAGAAATGCAATATTCAATTTTTGCAGAATTTTATAGTACTAACATGCTTTTTCAGGTACTATAAATAACTAGGTCGCATTACGTTATAGTGGCGTCAGCCAATCAGAATGTTGAATTAACTCAAGCCCCTCCGGATTCACCGGAGCTATAACAGCTGATCGGCAAGGGCTGTTGAAAATGTTGGTCGGGATTTATTTGCCAAAATGACTGATTGGATGTGTTATGGTGAATACAGAACACCTTGAAATAATTCATTTGATGTGAACGGTAAGTCAGTTTCAGGGTGTTTGTCACGAAAAGAAATTTTGAGTCGTGTAGCGGTGTCTTTGTTCGCTGAGCTCAGCTGATTACTAGGCCACAAATAGATTTCACATGAAAATGTGTAAATGTAAGGAAGTTTACCGTTAAATTGTTTAATATTGAAAGCGATTGAAAAAAAGTGTATTGTTGGAAGTGTCATTAATTAAATTTTAGAACTGTCATGCAGTTAAACCATGATTTTGAAATTATAGGCAGTTGAATAGTATTCATTTCAAGTTATGCACTGCTTGAAATCCCAATATTATAATAATCGACAGAAAAAAAGTGCTGTGATTTGCAATTTTGCTATTCCAATTTTATGCATTGGAAATAAGTGACAAAGTGTTTGATACGCAATGCAGATCAAATGTAAGCCGGGCAAATGCTTGAACTTTGCTTAAGTTATGACATTTAGTAGAATGGCTGTAAAAAAGAAAAGGCGGAATCCATTCTGACCTCTTATTATCATAATTCATTCTAGATCAGAATGAATAAAATATCAGCGGCACATTTGAAAACTATACATTATGTTAAAATGATAAATTTATACGATGTTAAAAGGCAATGTCAAGTTTTCAACAATTTTTGTAATAATTTACACGATCTTGATGTTATTTATTGAGAAGAGAATTGATCTTTTTTAATTTATTTATTATTATTATTATTTTTTTTTTTTTTTATGTTGTGGCATAATAAATTGATAAATGTTTTTCCTTCAAAGTGCTTTTTTTAGTTGAATTTATTATTTGTTATAATATATCAGTGGTTTAAAAAGCAGTTTGATTCTTAGGGGACAAATCAGATATCATCTCTAGCGGCAGATTTACGGAAATGTTTCACAACAATTCAAATATTATTGCTTGTGACTTTTTAAAGAAGTTTTAACAATAAACACTTTGCACTAATCATATGTTTTCAACAATAATGTACATGATGTATGAATTATAGAAGATTACTTCATAAAACTTTTGTCATTATGATGTACATTTTATGGCTTTATATTTCTACATTATCGAAATGTCAGTGTTTCAAAAAAGTTTCACCGGTAAAAGACGTTTCATGGGATTCATGAAATGGCTCGGGATAGTTTTCGGCCACTCAATAAAACTATCCTCTTACCTGTTACTGCCAAAACACAACATGTATTCCATGCGGGACTTCACATCTTGTATGCGTTTTTATGGCTGGACCTAGGCGACAGTATGTCTGTGTGCCTGTATGTCTTGTCGTTAGTGTAACCTCTTCTTGTCAAGTTTATCTGACCATTTACTACATAGACATGCTTTCAGATGGCTAGAATCTGTATCTTACCAAGAATATTGCATTTCGTATTTGTTGTGTAGTTAAGAATGCATCTTTGGGTGACCCTTTTGTAGTCAGGAATAACTTTCACAATTGAGTTTTCATTGCTGATGAAAAGTCTAACTGTAATTCAGTCCGTAATTCTTCTTCCATTCAAGCGCAGGGTTTACATGGGAAACATCATAAAAGGTTCTAGAAACAAGGAAATATTGCCTTTAAACATGTCGTCAGTTCTAAAATTACATGCATAATGTTTCAAAATAATTTTAAAAATCAGTTTTATGTACTATCATTTGTTGTTCATTGTACATCGACTTTATCCACATACATGTACTAATATTATTATTCAGACGAATGTGGACAGTTCATCCTGGCATCAACACGCACGATCTGATGATGTCTTATTGCTTTCTTTGATTTTGACTCCAATATTGTATTGCATGTATAATACTGGTGTGAAACCGTTCTGTAATTTATATTCCCCCATATTATGATATTGAATTTATTGCTAATCTATTTCTTTACAAAAAGTTCTAATTCGTAAAATTGCAGATTCAGCTTTTTCATTGTCCCACCTGAACCTTTGTGACCGGATTGTAGTCCCATCGAATCGTTTAAAAATATAATCTGGCTGTTTTGCCTCAAATTTCGGCCTGAACAGTCTTGGCGCACGGATTACCCCGACTATCGTGAAAGGTTGAGTTTTCATGTCACCTGCCATTTTCGAGATGGGCACTAGTCGCGCTGGCCTTGAATTGGGGCAAAGGGTCGACTATGCTTTGCGCGCTCAATAACTCAAAAGCTGCATTGACGTTCGATCATCCATAAAAAAAGAGGGGACTAGTCCTAAAACGTTGTGTGTGTGTGTGTTTTATTTGTTTTTGTCATTGCAAATATTATGGTAAAATATACTGTTATAATGTAGAACTAAGATCGTGTATGAAAGAATTAATTTATTTCAAAGATATTAAAATTTATTTATCTGAAATAAAGTATTTAATCTAGTAGATATAGATCTATTTCATTTGAGTAGAAATTAATTCATGTACGATATCCAGTTCTTATATTTCGTAATTCATTTAGACTCCTTTGCCAATAATCAGTATTTCCCCTTCGGCACCTCGCAGTGATAAATATATATACATATATATGCACCGTTGCAGAATGAAGTGTCAAGGTCTTTGCTTCTGACTCACGGATCGAAGGCGCCTGTTGAGGCACGCAAAGGGAGAAGTGTTAGGCAGTATTGCACGGAGATTTAAAAGGAACATATGAAAGCTTTTATTGCGTTAATTATTGAACAGCTGATAAAATGCATAGATGTTTACCGTAGCGTGAAATGAGGTTTAAAGAGTTTTGCTTTTTCTTTTCTCTTTCTTTCTTTTTTTTTTTTTTGCTAACATCAGCAACTATAAATAACTTAGATAGAATGTCATATCTTCCGTTACAAATTCATGGGTTTGTATATTGTGGTGTAATTACAGTCCACTTTACATGCCCATCATCTTTTCCCCCTTTAAATGCAGGGCAGCAACTTAATTATTAATTATGAATTAACAATTTAGAATACACAGTCGGCTTTGGACAAAATTGTTCGCATTAATTAATATCTATAAATCGATCTCTATGAGTTTCAGAAGAACAGAATTGGAATGACTATGAATTAATTACTTTTAGATAGAACAAATTATATTTATTTTTTAACCTTTTAATTCTAGTTGCACCTAGATTTTGAACTGCAGCGTAGCTAGATTACCAAATAATAAATAAATAAAAATGAATTTAAAAATAAAGTAAATAAATAAATGATATAAAATTTTGAAAAATCGCTGAAGGGATTTTCGATGGGCCTATCGATATTTATATATTCTTTAAATGTTACAAACGAATCCATGAGTGATTTAAAAGAAAAAAAGGTATTCAGATATGTTTGCCTAATCTTTTGTTACAAAAGGCCTTGCCCTTCACAGAAGCAGTGACCCGATTTGCTGTAAAACGAATAAACAACATTTCAAGATGGATGCCGTGTGGTGTACCGAATGGATGTGTGTAGGAAACGTTAAGTGATTTTCATAGTTGCAGTTTTTATAGTTGGTTTAAAAATGTGATTATTGATAAAGTACAATAAGTAAAAAAAAATTTTTTCTCACGACGGGATTGTAAATTATGACTAAAGAACCGGAGAAGGGATAATATATAACGTGCTTGCCGTAAATACGCAGTAACCCGGATAACTGTAAAGTAAGTTTATTTTAAGTGGTAAGAGTTGATTGCTTGAAGATAACTCTGTAGTCATGTAATTAATAAGTGATTAAGTATATATTTTAGTTGATTTGTTGGTTAAATTGTAATAGGTCTCTACTACACGATTTTTGCCATCGTTAAGAAATTATCCCATGAGAGCCCCATAAAAAAAATTGGATCACATCGACCTCTCTTACGTGTCCTGTTGTTGGGGCTTATACTTACCATGGAAAAAAAAATTAGCGTAATTTGAATTTGTTTACAGCGGAAGTAAAAAGGAGATCTACATATTGTTGAAAATTATTAAATGTAACTTTGTTTTGTGTTGCCGTGGGCATTCTTCTCTCATATTCAAAATAGTTATCGTGTTCTAGGCGTGCTAGATTTATTAGATGAAGATATTAATTTATTCTATATTTAAAATGAAAGCTGCTATTTTTGGAGTTTTTTTGTTTTTTTTTAATGTTCAAAATGAAAGCAGAAGTTCAGGGAAAACTATAACACAAGATATATTAATATACTACTAGGAATGGACTTCCCGGTATTAAGTACCCTAATTAGGCGATACGCGGTAAGTTTTAAAGTCACGAAAAATCTAATTATTTTTCCATTAATGCAGGCTTTTATAATTGTGTGTGTGTGTGTGTGTGTGTGTGTGTGTGTGTGTGTATATATATATATATATATATATATACTATGAGAGAGAGGGTGAAAAATCCCGACAGCTGTCTTCTACCGATTTTCTAAGACTGACCAACTCAGTGACATGATGTTCGTATTTGCTGAATATTGTACTACCTCTAATTACAGGGTGTAGGTATATTCAGTGGTGTGGACGGCGTCGGTTAGGTTAATCGATTGGTTTTCCCTTCAAACATCGGCGAATAGCAGGAAAGGCGCTTGTATGATGACTTGTGGTCAGATGCTGTTTAATGGCTGGTCATTTGCTGAGTAATGACCGACTTTTCGGTTTTGAACAGCTGTTAATGTCAGTAGTCTGTCAGTTATCGATCAAAACTTTCGCCATATGATATTGGGCGGATCCCAATTTTTTCTTCTCATAGAGATAGAGAACATACACATATAACAATAGTAAATGGAAGAAGTGTTTACGAGAGTTGCTTTCAACAGACCTTGACATCATTGTTATCAATATTGGGTCAGTGCATGTGTTAGTGCGCAATTTGATATTGCAAGTCGCACATTTTAGGTCACACTGTAACAGATGTCCCTTGTTAAAAAGAGTTGGTATTTAAAGAAAAATCAAAATAATAACAGTAAAACCAACAATAAGATAAACAATTAAAAACAAAACTTATATAACGTGTTAAGAAAAATTTACTACTGGCCACTCAACTCTGAATGTACATAACCATCTGAACGACTGCGCCCTTAAATGTCAGTAATGACGAAGCGAGTGTAAACGTGTAAAATTTTTGCTCATTCCATCAAAAATTATTTGTTTGCTTCAACTGCTCAAGTGCAGTTAACTTTTCACAGCAATTGCGCGAGGTCTCGTGAATATTGCGCAAGAGGGCGCCACATGGTGGTCGAGGTCCAGACTTACTGCGTATTGATTAAACTGTAAATATTATCGGACATTCACTTTCCCGTAGTCCCATCGCTGAATACCTGGATTATTTCACAACCGGAGGCGCTAATGTTGATATTCATTGTAGATTATACAGAAGAGGTTTATGACCAGAAAGATTCTTCATAGTCTTTCAGACTTCCATACACATTTGTTTAATTTTTGATAACAACCTTCAGTTTGTGTTTACACAATCTAAACCACTGGCCGGTGACTTGCCGAGAGGAAAACTTACGTTTGTGTGCTAAGATAAATTAGCACAAATTTGAAACACTTGGTAATACTCGTTAATCAGATAGTATATGGCGAATTCGTATGATTGTGAAATGGTTTGTTCTAGTAAGTCTACGTTTTCAATATCAATAGCGAATAGACTTTCTGATCTATGATATGTCTGCATTTGATTTTCCTAATCTCTGTGGTATTCTGCTTTACAAAGTCACATTTAGATCATCGAAGTTTCTGTCCTACATTTATTTCATTTTAAGAATGTAATTGGAATTCCAAATGGTTAAGGACGTTATACCGAAGCGTTCTTGCCTATCGAGATAAAAACACAGAGATTGATCTGAAAAATAATGGTTTGTGTTTTGCTCGGAAATTTTAAGCTCTGTGCAATCAGGGTGGCAAATGTACACGTATTGTGGTAACAATGTTTTTCTGAATGACCACCGGCTTAAATCAATACTGAACCATGATCATCATTTTGTAAATTTTATGGCGGCAGATGTGGTGTTTCTAATTTTTAGAAACGTCCAGGATTGCAGTTTCGTCTGTAATAATAACGCCTTATTGAGTACAGTGTATGTTGAACCTAGATCATTGAGTAAAGTCAAATATAAATATTTAACAATTCATATCAGTTAGAAGCAAAGACTTCCAACATATAAAATATGGCATCAGCAGTGCTTGTTTATCAGATTTGACAAGACATGAGAGTTAATGTACGTGTTCATTGTACAAGGTATGTTGACGGGGGTGCGGTGACGTAGACTATATTTGAAATTCACTCTGTTCTACCACACGAAAATAACGGGAAGGCGCGCAAACCCATCGTGTCGCTGAACCTGCCCTGTAATCTTGCGCGTGTGTCAGAATAGATATATCTAAGATACCTTGCGAAATGAACCTGTGATTCTGGAGCAAAAAGCAACTTCTGCTTAATTTGTGTGATATGATTTGAAAGACCTAGTAGTGTAGAACACACACTGAGAAACTATACAATAACCCTCTTTGATCGAAGAACAATGCGACTTTTTGACGTCACATTATGCTCGATTCTCTGTAAATTACCGAACAATTATTATTAGTCCACTACATGCTAAAACCATCTGGCCAAGTATTATATACCAAATGCGGTAAAAGACGATCACGCGTTCATCACGCGGAACGTTTTCTGCATTAGGTCAATGCCGAGGCACTGAAACATTTTAATAATGAGCTCGAGTATTCATTTCTGTCAGAAGTAATGCGCCCTAAATTTTTTGTACACAATTAACTTGTGAAACAAAGGGTGTAGTATTCCGTAGAGAGGTTTAGAGTTGTGAGCGGAATAGTTCGTGCAGTGACACCTCATCGTACGAGTAAACTGTTTTTCATCTCATCTGTGTCCAATTTTAAATAACTTTTTATTTAGAAATTAAAAAAAGATTGATATATGGAATTCATTACTCCGAATATATACGAATAAATAAAATGAAAATATGTAGTTTGTTTCCCCCCATTGATGCATAGATAGATTTAAACAAAAGATGAAAATGATTAATTTTCCCCTTTACTATAAATAACCAATTGAAATGGATGTAAGCTTGTTACTTTAAATCGCTGACATTGTGGGGAATTTGAAGGGGTTTATTGATATTAAGTACTAATTTTACAGTAATAAAAAGATAAGTACTGATTTCAGTCGTTGGAAACTGCACAAGTTTTTTTTAATGAAGTCTGCACAATTTGTCCCAAATGAGTCATTTAAGTTTAGTTCGGAAAGATAATCTGGTATCTTTTTTTTTTTTCTCTTCATAGGTTGTTTTATGATGTGAAGTGACAGCTGGTTGACGGTGTCAACCCAAAAAGCATCGAAAAAATGACAGGAACGAAATTTTTTGATAATGTCAGTGACAAAGACATTGAAATTGAACCAGAACCCGAGCCTCGGGCCAAATCCAGATGCCCAGATGGTGGATGGGGTTGGGTAATCGTGTTGGGGGCTTTTGTCTGTAACGTGATTGTGGACGGAATTTGCTTCACATTTGGTATATATGTTCAGGACATCATTAATTACTATGGAGCAGACGAGTCCAAAAGCGTCCTGGTGGGATCCCTTCTTGTGGGATGTTACCTAATGGCAGGTTAGTGTGCATATTTGAAACGCCAAAGTCAATCAATGTGATGGTGTCTGTACAACAGAGAGTTTGACGTCAAGTGTTTGCTTCATGTTTCAGGGCCCGTAGTGAGTGCACTCGCCAACAAGTTTGGATGTAGAAAAGTTACCATTTTTGGCAGTCTCTTGACATGTCTTGCTCTCCTTGTGAGCACGTGCGCACCTTCAATAGAGGTGCTGATGTTCCTGTATGGGATCGTCGGAGGTTTGTTATCAACTCTACTGTTTTGTATCAAACATATATACATGTAACTGAACAGTTCTTTTACGAGAATGACACTAATCAAAAATGTTTTCATTTGTAGGCATTGGAATGGGGCTGATTTATTTACCCTCAATTGTCATCATTGGCTACTGGTTCGAACGCAAGAGGGCGTTCGCAACAGGTATTGCTGTCTGTGGGTCTGGAATTGGGGCGTTGATCTTTGCTCCAATTAATAGACAATTGTTGGAAGAGTATGACTGGAAGCAGAGTTTGGTGATTATTGCGGGTATTGTGTTAAACTGTGCTGTCTGTGGAGCTCTGTTTAGACCGATAGCCTCGGTCTCTAAAAAAAGAATGAAAAGAGGTATTGTGACTCGTGGATCCATCATGAAAGCACTCATTGCAGAGAAGGAACGCCAGAGAACAATTTCAAACGGATCACTGGACAACTGTATTATTACTAAAGACAATAGGCTCATCAAAATTGATAAGATTGATTTGAGAAATAAAAGTGTTTCCTACATCAATAAACTGAAAAAAGAACTTGGGTTTAGCTCTGGTAGTTTGAATCGCAGTAAAAACAGTCTGATAATAACCCCCGTCGGCTATAACAATAATATGATAATCAACATCGTTGAAAGTGTTCCTTCGACTCCTGTGCAGGAAAAGAAAGACCTAACGTCCACTCCCATTCGATCCTCCCGTAGGAAACGTGACTACGAGAGAAGGAGGGACAGTGGGAATGGTAGTGCACTTGGTGTGCAAGACAATCCATCTCCGGAGAACTTGATGGAAATGTTGGAAAAGGATGAGGCTGGATTATCCAGACAGTCGAGTGTTGTAAGCAGAGTGAATGAAGAGAGTAGCAATCTGTTGGACCCCAGTTCTATTAAACAAACTCAGTACTTGGGACGCAGCTCAGGAAGCGTGAGGAGTAGCGCCAATACCCATCTTTCACCCGAAAGTTTGATGACGTCACTGAACTCCAGTGTCCGGTTCGCGGGCGAGGTGACTATTGATGAGATTGAAGAGTATTCATCACAACGGGAAATACCTGGATGGTGCCTCTACATCTCCAACCTTTTTGATCTCAGCTTACTCAAAAATAAAGCGTTTGTTCTCTACGCATTTACCAGCTTTCTTAGTATGCTAGGTAAGTTTCCTCCATCGAAGGAGAAAAAATAGCAAAAAAAAAAACCAAAACTAATAAACAGAAAAAAACTGTTGAAGATAATTTACGAGGTTAAAAAATGATCTCGTATTACTAAAGTGTAACTAATGTTTATTAACTGCTTTATTTTAGGATTCTTTATTCCTTATTTCTTCATTCCTAAGAAGATGAACGACATGAGCAAAAGGCAGGAAGATTCCAATATTTCTGACGATGGCACCATGTTCGTGCTCTCCATTCTTGGTATTGCTACAACAATAGGTCGTGTATTAATTGGATGGGTGGCCGATCGACCATGGGCGAACACCTATCTTATCAATAACGGGTCACTAGTTCTTGCTGGAATAGTCACAGTTGTCTGCCCTTTCTTAGAAGGAAGTGGACAGATGACAATTTTTGCCGTAGGATTTGGATTTTTTACAGGTATGAATATGAAAATGCCACTGAGAAACCAAACTAAATCGTATTTTGTTAGGTGAAAAATGACAAAGCCTGATATTTTTAATTACCAATTTTCTCTCATTTTCAGCCGGATTTCTTTCTCTTCGATCCATAGTCTTGGTGGATTTAATTGGATTAGATCGTTTGACGTCATCATTTGGCTTACTACTAATGTTTCAGGGAATCGCGTCCATTGCAGGATCACCATTAGCTGGTAAAGAGATTTGAGTGTTTGTACACATTTTATTCATAGTGTACAGATCTTTGATCTTTCTTAACTTTACACAATTATGTTTGTAGGTCAGATGTTGGAGAGCACTGGCAGTATTGACTCGGTGTTTTATCTGTCAGGATCATTGTTAACAATGGCGGGTGTCTTCGGCTGCTTTATGCCGATGTTGAAGTCAGGTGACAGCCACATACAGTATGAGGAGGAGGAGATGGTGGGTTATCCAATGAATTCTGAGTTAGAAATGATCGAGCAGGTGAAACTGCCAGACACCAGAATGTAAGCAGACACATCTTCATAAGAAACAAAACTTTAAAAGTATGTGGACATTTTGTGCAGGGAATTTTGGTGCTGATTGTCTGCAAATGACAGCGGGAGGGACCGTCTCCTTTTAGACATTTTCTATGACCCTTTGGTCAGAAATGGACTTTAAATGGGATAAACTGAATGTTGTGCGTTGGCGTTGTACAAATTTTTGTGTTGTTCCTATCTATGTGATTATTTTGTGTGCGAGATAAAAAAAATGTTCCCCAAAAAAAAAAAAAGAGAGAGAGAGAGAAAAAAAAAGAAAAAAGAAGTGCCACATTAAGAAAGTTTGTTGGTCTTTCAGTGGGAAGACTAAGTTTGTCAGGATAGATGTGTGATGTCACTGCTTATTAAGGATCTCAGAATATTGAAGGAGCGAGTTTTACTGGACCATAAAGTATGCTAGGAAGTATATAGTACCTATAAGTTTTCAAACTTATTTGTTGAGTGCTATAAAAGTTATGTTGTTTTGTGTTGGGGATTTTTGATATGATCAAATGACAGACCTGATTGTTATTCCCGCTTGGAGACTGAGAATGGCAAATTGATCATTTTTATAGGGATTATCTTTTCTAGTGCTATACTCTCATTCGTTTCATTAATTTATATAGATTTAAAACCCTGCTGTATTTTTTATGTTGATAATAAGTGGCTAACGATATTGTTAACAATTGAAAAAAAGATAGTTTGATTATATTGTCTATTTATATACCGATTTTCTGCTTACTAATGCGCAGTTCTATCTGTGAATGTTTGCATAATGATATGACAGTCAAGTGCTATTTTGAATTGCGTGTTTGTTATATTTTTTTACCTAGTATTCCAAAGAATTGTTTAAGCAGTGGACAAGACAATTGATGGATTTGAAAAGTTTAAGTGCCTTTGCATATAATAACGTGCAATACGCATCACTTATCTCAAACAAATTTATACACAAGTACCTGCTCATATGATCAACAGTGTTATAGGGGTTATGTTCAATGCTTTTTTAATGATGTAGTCCATTATAAAGATGTATTTTAACTTAAAAAAAATAAATTGTTTTTAATGTTTTTTAAACTTGAAATATTGTTACGAGACGTTGCTTAACAATACTTCGTTTTCATCATGGACAGCTTCTACGAACTCTTCAAATACGAAGCCAGTTTATTCTATATATATGTGTGTGTGTGTGTATGTTAGCATTTTTAAATCATGCATCATATATAAAATTCATTAGAATGTCCAGTTCTGATGTGTATTATGTACATTAAAAGTTTGATAATTAAGGGCACAGAGACTTCATTTGTTTTGTCTACTGTCAACCCTGTAAAGAAAAAATAATGATATTATTGTTATGTATTATTATATACTAAATGGCTTTGTTCAGGTGGTTTGCTGAAGTATTAAGTGGTTTTATTGATAGGATTGATAACAACAGCTGCTTCAAGTTTAGCTTTGACACTTGTGCATATTCATTGTTCAATACCTAGTAACTACCTTTGTTCATACATTTGCTGGTCAGTATAATTTTGAGAGCGAGAAAAAAAAAAGAGCTTTGGTGACCTTGACGGTTGTGAGTGATAGATTTTAATTGGTGGATCCAAAATTTGTGCGAGTGTGAACATGTCAGGATTTCATATAAAAACTCCTTCCCATATAACCCATCTTATTGTGAAAATGGGTGTAAAATTTGTGAAAATGTGATTTTTCTTGCGTGGAAGAATGATGTATTGAAGAACTTGTCCCACGGTTATATAGATGTATATATAGCTGACTTTGAAGTCAAAAAATTATATAGGGCATTTATGAAATGTTTTTATTGTGCTTGTGTTATAATGAATCATGAAAAAACGATATCTATAAATATATGAACTTTGAGAACATGTACATGTATTGTTGTAAGAGTTTCATTTTACAGATGCGTCACGCACAACAGGAAGGGTTCACAAGCATTAAGGGGCGGATCCATGGTTCTATAAATGTATATTTTAAATGTAATTTGAATTTTAGGTTATTGTTACATTGAACTAGAATTTTATACCTGGTCCGCCCACACTGCTGTTTAAGATACTTATTTTTATTAATTTTTACTTTCTTCACAAGTGACTAAATACGTTTTAAGTGTTGATCTCGCGTTTGTAGGGAAATGGATGTGTTTAAATGTTAATTGAATAGGATATATACGAATCAAAGCAATTGAATTAATCCACATTGGTGCACTTTCTAAAATCGTAAAATGTGGGAAATGAAGAGAACATGGCGAAGTCTAGTTCTGTGTTTTGTATAATATGATGTCACTTTGTGATGCAATTTCAATTTGTTTATTGTGTACATCATATCTGTTGCCATATATATTAAAAGTTCTACAAAGAAAAATAATTTATTTTGTTATAACCCCGTCTAGATATGGTAATGCGATGTCTGTACGTCTGTTGAGGATTTTCTGTTAATATTTTCTCAGTCGCATATCAAACTGGATCAACGTGAGTGGATTATCCACTCCACTTTGATCCATTTTAATCTCTCTTGCAGGGGTTTTGTCCCTTTACTAGGACCACAGAGTAAACACAGGTGACCTGTTGCAATTGGTATGCGTCCGTTGTGCGTTAACAATTCACTTCCTGATAACTACCATTCCAATTCTTTTCAAATTTGGTATGTACATATAGCATTTTTGGAACAAAGGGAACATAAATTGTAAGTTTCAGGACTCCTGCACCCTTGGGGCCTTAGGGGCGTGGCAAAAACTGACTAATTTTCTTTTATCTTCTCTACAAACGCACATTTACCAAAAAAAAACTAACGCAAAGTGATGTAGAGCAGGAAGGCCATTACCGTAATTGTGAATTTCATGATCCCTGGGGTAGAGGTGCTGACCCCAAGGCGGATCCAAATTTGGTATTTATGTGTAAAACATTTAAATTTCTTTAATGCCATTGATAGCAAATTGAAACTAAGTGGATACTTAGAATGAACAAGTAGTCCTTTACCAAAATTATAAAGTTAATGATCCCAGGGGCTAGGGTTTTGGTATTAGGGTGGGGCCAGTATAAGCTGTGATTAAATGTGTTGACAATTTATCATTTTTAACTTCTTGATCACTACTATTCCAATTCCTACGTATTTTGTATGAAGCATCTTGACAAGGCGGACTGAAATTGTAAATTTCAGGACTGCATGGTAATGTAGAGCAGGAAGTCCTCAACCAGAATTTTAAATTTCATGATCCCTAGGGTAGAGGTTCTGATCCCAGGGCGGGGCCAAACGTCTTGTATGGTTTGCCAGTGTAAAACAATTGGAAAATATCGTTAATTGATACCAAATTGAAATAAAATGAATATTTGAATTAAGTTCACAAAATTGTGAATTTCATGATCTCGGGGGTATGAGGTTTGGTATGAGGGTGGCGTGAAAACGATCAGTGACTAAATCCGTTAGCAATTGAACAATTTTAACTTCTAGATGACTACCATTCCTATTCCTCCGAAATTCTGTGTGAAGGATCTTTGGGAAAGGGGGACACATATATAGTAATTTTCAGGGCTCTGCTTCCCTGGGGCCCAAGGGGTGGGGCAAAAACTGTTAGGATAAGGGGAATATAAATTGTTAAAATTATCATTATAGCCCCCCCCCCCCCCCCCCCCCCCCAGGCTTCATAGTTGGGGCCAAAACTGGAAAAAAGCGAAAGTTATAAAAATTTTGCCTACTCCCACACATGTGTGAGAAAAACCAAATGCATGGTTATGAAGTCTATGAAGCCCTTTAAAAAATTGGGAAATTCATTGCACCTTGGGCAGGGAAATGTGGGCGGATTCAAATGCTTCAAACTTAAACTTAATTTTTGCTTCTATTGTTATTGAATGGGAATTGTATGCATATTTAGAAAGATCACAAAGCTGTAAACAAAAGGCTCTTAAATGCAGATACGAGACTACCCGACAGGTCTATGTATAGGCTATGATACTCAGGTGACCGTTAAGGCCTGTGGGCCTCTTGTTCGAAATTAAATGTTATAGGGAGGGTGCATGGTTTTTCCATCTTAACTCTTCCAACAGGTTTTAGCTCACCTGAACTGAAAGCTCAAGTGAGTTTTTCTGATCACCCGTCGTCCGTCTGTTTGTCTATAAACTTTTCACATTTTCAACTTCTTCTCCAGAACCTGTGGACCAATTCTATGCAACTTTGTACAAATCATCCATAGTGAAAAGAATTCAAGTTTGTTCAAAT
Source organism: Ostrea denselamellosa (assembly GCA_024699665.1). NCBI lineage: Eukaryota > Metazoa > Mollusca > Bivalvia > Ostreida > Ostreidae > Ostrea > Ostrea denselamellosa. The sequence goes on along the minus strand of JAMZEH010000037.1, from coordinate 8,799,750 downwards.
GAAGAGCCATACTCTTTTCAAAGGGGAGATAATCATAAAAATAGGGTGGGGTCATTTGAAAATCTTCCCAAGAACCACTCGGCCAGAAAAGTTCAAATTTACACGGCAGCTTTCTAACATAGTGACCCTGTTGGGGGGGGGGTGCTAGGACGCCACAATAGCGGATCAAAGTTTCACATGCGAAATATAGTAAAATATCCTTAAAAATTTTCTTCTCCAGATCCATTGGGCCAATTTCAATCAAATTTGGAAGAAATTATCTTTGAGTGAAGGGGATTCAAGTTTGTTTAAATGGAGGACCATACCCCCCTTCAAAGGAGAGATAATCACAAAAATAGAGTGGGGTCATTTAAAAATCTTCTCAAGAACCACTGGACCAAAAAACATTCCAAATTTTCGGGGGGGGGGGACACAATAGGGGATCAAAGTTTTAAATGCGAAAATATAGGGGGGAATCTTTAAAAAATCGTCTTCTCAAGAACCACTGATACAGAAATGTTCAAATAGTCATGGCAGCTTTCTGACATAGTGCAGATTCAAGGTCGTTAAAATTATGGCCTCCGGGGTGGGGCCACAATAAGGGATCAAAATTTCGCATGCGAATATATGAGTGAGTGATGGACCTCTTGTTAAATTATGATCTTATTTTGCAGAGTGTATTAGTATTGAAGATGTGCATATGACAAGGAGTTTCATTTTCTTCATATTTTGAGGAAATTGCAGGTTGTATTTCGTTAATTCCGAGGAAATAGTACATGGAGGGTACATGGTTTGTCTCATAGTTTAAAGTTAGGGCCTTCTTATTTTTACAAAAAAAAATTGTAGGAGTATTGAAGATGTGGGAAGGGGAAAATCACAGACTGTTGAATTTTGCCAGGTTTGGGGAAGTATTGCATAAAGATGTAGAATACGTGGTTTGTCCGTCCAACTCTTTTCAGTTGTAAATCTATTTTACTGAGTGTTTCTTTGGGTATTGCAATTGTGCATATTGAAAGGATTTTGATTTTTTAGAATATAACAGGTTGAACTTTGCCATTTTTTGTTCCCCCTTCATATGGTATCGTCTTTCTACTGACAGGAAATGCGAAAGCATGTTCTGCGTATGATGAATTTTTAAATCGAGACAGGTTATTGACAAATAAGTTTTCAACAGTCTCGTTTAAAGTCAGCATATCGCTGATTTTATGGTCGTTAAAATGATCTAATTTGAAAATACACTTTGTCATTAGGTCGAATGCTGTTTGACGTGTCTCATATCAATTGTTAGGCCGTTCCTTCCATACTAATTTTGACTACGAATCACTCTGTTTATCGGATAAAGATTTGGGTTTACGGCGTTTGTGACAGATCAATGCTTATTCCTCCTAGGTACCTGATCCCACCTCAGGGGTCCGTGTGTCACCTACTCTTAATCTCGTATTCTTTATAGGATTATGAGTTTGATCACTGTTCGTTATTTTCATTTTTTTCATATCCCTAACAATTTAAAGTACAAGTTGTTAAACTTTGTAAATTTTGGGTAAATATTTTACACACAGAACTCTCAGTTTGTCTTTGCAAATTAATGTCACAGAAAGCAAACACGTTCATAAAACATCACAACATCTAGTAACTGGCAATTTAAAAAAAATCACATATTACTGCTTCAGTACATGACTACTGACTATTCTATCATTTCATATATGGAGTAATAATCGGATCGCTTTGGACAATAAATTCAACTTATTCGGAAAAAGATTTATCAACTTTTGCAAATCATCGCATTTTCGTATCGTAAATGGAAGGCATAAGTCAGATCCTAAGTATATGTTGGTAAACTTTTCTAGAGTACCAAGAGATTTGGTGCTGAGCGAGTATTTTTTTTTGTTTCGTTTTGATTTGTTTTGTTTTTTTGAAAGAAATAAAAGCCCAAAAAAAAGGTAAATAAATAAACAAACAAAACAAAACAAAAACATTTTAAAGCGGTCAGTAAAAAAAACACCCCCACAACACGCAAATAAAAACAAAACCAAACAACCCCCAAAACAACTAAGGTCCACGTGGTCAAATGAAAGACAATGACATTGGTCAAGATGGGTATTGTCTGATACCTAAAACTTTCAGAAAACGAATATGTGTGCACGCTTATCTGATGTACTTTGGATTTCTTTGCATGAACTATACTCATATATTGTAAAGCACACAAAGACAAATCCTTTCTATTAAACTATGTTATAATGTGTTAGTATAAAAATGCAAGAAAAGATATGCACGTGTTTTAGCGATCATACTTGCTATCATGACTGTCAGTCTTGACCCAAGTATATACCAAGTATGAACTTGCTTGATAGTCAGACATATGCTGATTTTTAGGTCACCTGAGTCACTCAGGCAACCTATTGCAATTGGTCAGCGTCCGCCATCGTCCATCAACAATTGATCATTTTTAACATCTTCTTGATAACTGTCATTCCTTTTCAAATTTGCTATGAAACATCTTTGGGACAAGGAGGACATAAATTGTAAATTTCAGGACTCCTGCACCACCGGAGCCTCAAATTGAACATTTTTCAAAATTCTTCTGTACAACAACACAACTGAAAGAAAAACTAAATGCATAGTCATTTAGAGCAGGAAGGTCACCACCAAATTTGTAAATTTAATGATCCCCGGGGTAGAGGTTCAGAGTCCAGGGTGGACTCAAAAATGGTATGTGGTGTTAATGCTATGGATACTAAATTGAAAACAAAATGGATATTTACAAGGATTTAATTTATAAATTTCCTGATCACATGGGTAAAGGTTTTAGTATAGTGGTGGGGCCAAAATGTTTATTGTGATTAAATGTGTTAACAATTTCTTGATAATTCCCTGTCCAGTGCTTTCAGGTTTGGCATGAAGCATCTTTGGGGCAAGGGGAAAATAAATTGTAAATTTCAGGACTCCAAGACCTTAGGGGGGTTAGGCAATTCTGCCAAACATGTTGACCAGTATTAAAAATCTCTACAACTGTAGGAAAATTTAAATGAATAGTGATGAAGAGCAGGAAAGCCTCTACCGAAATTATAAAGTTCATGATCCTCGGGATAGAGGTTTTAACTCCAGGGCGGGGCCAAACTTCACACACACATATATAGTGTATATGTGTAAAATGTTTAAATAATGTCTTCTTTAATGCTATTGATACTAAATTGAAACTAAATACACGTAGATATTTAGAAAGAATAGGTAGTCCTTTACCAAAATTGTACATTTCATGGTCCCAGGGAAAGGGGTTTTGGTTCCTGGGTGGGACCAAAATTATTATAGTGATTATTATCTTTGTTATTTGATAGACTTCTTTAATTTGCCGATAAGTATAATGCTAAATACATATTTAGGAAAAACAGAAAGGGATGTACCAAATTTTTTTTGCAACCTAGGGTTTAAAACTAGGACGGGTCCAAAATAGTCATATCGTGTTTATGTTACATATATTTAAATGGGCATGAACAAGATTTGAACTGAACATTTTCAAATTTTATTTTCTCATTAATGTTTACAATGCTTAACTAATGTTTTTCTAATGGTCAGCAAAAATTTGAATGTCGGTTTGTTGAGTTACAAGTGAGATAACAGCACTCACAATCCTTCGTTATGTAAACAAGGCTCGTGCCATGTTTTTGCTTACATATAGATTGCTTAATAGAAAATATTATGTTTAAAACAAAATGAAACACTAGAATCTGTTTGTGTCAAAAATTTACTTGTAAATTGAAAACAAAATCTCCTTTAAACGGAACTTTACTAGTATATGTAACATACATGTATGTAAACAAAAACATGACAGGTGCCTTGTCTACATAACAAAGAATTGTGAGCTCTGTATCTCTTTTATAACTCGACAACTGACATTCAAATTTATCCTGACCATCAGAAATACTTTAGCGAAGCATTGTAAATATTAAAAATGGAAAATATATATATTTTTAATTTTCAGCTCAAATCGTGTCCATGCCCCTTTATATTATGTAAAGCCTGTCATCAGTGTAGACACTTTGAGGGCATTTGTGTTTTATGAACACACTTTGTTTTATACTGTTGCTGAATACTACATGTAGAATTTAGCTGAGATGTAGCTGAACGGAAACTCTTTCTATTTTCTTCTTCTAGATTTCAATGCCCTTGGGACTAATGATACTTTTAACTAATAAACAATCGACTGATAAAGCTTGTTGAGCTCTTGGTTTACATATTCATATACTAAAACGTCGTTTGAAAATGCTATCAATGAAAGATAGTTGTCAACAGTTATATTCTAAAACGGTTCTCTTGGGTGAACTTGGTACACAACTTTGAATAAATCTGGGATTATCTGAAGGACATACATGTATTAACGAGTTTCTTTGTCCGCAATGCACAACAAGGCTGCACGTGTCGTATGATTCATTGTTCGCTCCATACTTAAAGAAACTGCAAGCAATCGAAAAATCTGCTACGCGAACTATCTGTTGTCAATTTATTTATGTATACAAGATGTAAAATTTTTGACGGTTCTGAGTACAAACTTTCCCTTTATGCACTTAACATCGTACGATGTATATATATACTCGACTCTCCACTTAAGAGATGTAACCACTAAAGAAAATATTGAGGATCACCACAGTGTAATTAATCCACCTTTTAAATGAAATCACATGATGTTTACTAAGAAAGTTTTTAAATCCAATTTTCCTGTTTACGTTGTTCATTCGGGTGCAATTCATGAATTGCTTCGTAAGGGTGTTTCTGTTTGTACAACCGTTTGTCTAAGGTCAGTTTCTATTTAAAAAAAGAAAGAAGACAAAACAGGGGGGGGGGGGGGGGGGTCATACAGAATATAAATCGGTCATCAAATATCGGTGAACTGCTTTGAATGTGAACATATACGTCATTTGATGCAAGGTCCTTTTGACCAGACCATTTTATCTCCCCTGTATTTTGTAGAAGTTTTCTCCCCGTATTTTAGGTAATCATCCGACAAATTCTGTCAGGTGAGAACCATGCATGTATGTGAAAAAAGTGGTTCAAAAGTATGAGGAGAAGGGATAATATTATTAAATTGGTTTTCTAGAAGAGTCACTGATCAATACTGCCAAAATTATCCGACCATGTATTATACATGTTGCAACAGAGTGTGTTTGTGTGTGTGTGTGTTTGTGTGTGTGTGCGCGCGCGCGCGCGCGCGCGAGATATCTATTTATTCCCTTGAAGCTCAAAAGGCCTACATTCTCATGGGGTGTTATACCATTTGTTATCATTAGTATACAAACGTCATAACTTATTTACAGAAGTAATTAAGTTCCTGTGTGATAAACCATGAAAAATAATAAAATATGCCAATTTCGACAAATTACATATAAACAGGTAATTGCTCGTAGTGATTTTCTCTACGCTGTTTTAATTGTGACCGTACAGCCCCGCCAACATACAACAGCCTCCTAGCCGTCTACCCTTTCACATTGCAATATAATATAATTCTGCGTGCAACGTCACGTGATCATGAATATTTCGACTTGAAATGGGCGTCCAGTATCCAACTCGGAGAATACGTTATTAAATAGGAAATTTGCTTGATTACTTTGTAGTCCGACTGAGTTAATTTGCATAAAGGAATAACTTATATAGCTTGGTATTTATTCCTACGGTAATATCCAAAGTTACTTTGAAGTTTTTTTTGCTGTGACTTGATACATAATATTAAATGCCAAGAAAACTCCGGTAGACATTAGACTTTTTTTTTTTTTTAAATGAAAACGTTCTTTTTTTTTATCTACGGTATATATATATATATATATATATATATATATATATATATATATGTGTGTGTGTGTGTGTGTGTGTGTGTGTGTGTGGAAAAGATATATTAGTCAAACTTATTTTAAAAAGGTATTGAAATGAAATGACCAAAGTTCAGAAGGGGAAAAATGTTAAATTGCTACTTATATGACGCACTTGTCATCAAGAAGTTGCTTTGTTTTATAGTTTCGTCTAACTTGTATTTCAAAACAAGGGGATAAAGTTTTCTGATTAAAATTTTAACTATTATAACATCTATATTTCCGACTGGAATCACAGCTCGCGGTAGCGAAGTGATAGTGCGTACGCTTCGTGACTCGGAGGTCGTGCGTTCAATCCCCGCTCCAGCTACGGCCGCGTAAAACATGGGTAGCGATTCTCATTCGCCAGACGTTCAGCATTCACGGGACTTTCGGAAGCCCCGTGTGGGCCATGTCATGACAGGAGTCGTTACGTTAAAGAACTCTCACTGCTACGGACCTGAGTGCTAAGGATAGCTCTAGGTTTGCGGTACTTCACTTACAACTGATGGCATTTCATTGTAAGTTTAAAATTCTCGATGGGACGTAAACAACAAACAAAACCGGCTAGAATCAAATAAATTTGACAGGATTTCTACAAAATGTGTAGAAGTAATGGTACATAAATACGAAAAAACTGAACTTAAAAATTTTGGGCAAGAAAAGATTTGTTTACAACAATATATTGATGATAATTCTGTTCCTAAACGGTCTGAAAAGGTTTACAATCTGTTCTTAATTTTTTTAAATCTAAATTTTCAGACTAAAAGATTTCAAATACAAAGGCGGTTTGGATTGGCTCTAAAATTATAACTCGAATAATGCAGTTTGCTATGATGTCGGACTACAGTGGACAACAGAACGATTAAACTTTAGGTAAACCTAGTACACTATCAAAAGAAAAATGGAACACGAAAGAAGTGGACAAGGTCATCAGGAGTTGTGCTAACAAGACCTTTTTGGATGCCATCCCCACTGCGCTCTTGATGAACAGCACTGTTCTCTCTGTGGTACTGCCGACCATTACTGAGTTAGTAAATACATCACTTTCGACCCGGGTCTTTCTAAATGAGCGGAAGCGTGTACTCGTCACACTACATCTGAAAAAGCCTGGACTTGATATAAATACTTTTATAACTATAGACCGGTCTCAAATATCCCATTCATCAGGATGGTCATCGATCGTGTTGTCGCAAAACAGCTTAATAGTCATCTCACCTGGAATGGTCTCATGATGATCTGCAGTCAGCTTTTTAGACTGGTACCAGCAGTGAGAGAGCTATCCTGCGGATAAAACGTAGAGGCAGTTCTTGAGGAAGGTGACGCCGTGCTCCTGATCCTTCTTGGCCTAAGTGCGGCTTTTGATACGACTGATCACACCATTTTGCTGGAGAGACTACGCGAGGAAGTTGGATTAAAGGACAAAGGACTCCGCTGGGTACAGTCATGCCTGAGTGGCCACACCCAAAATCAATATCAGTGTGTCTTCAGATGTACCACTGTCCCGCTCGAGAATTTTTCACTCATATGGAGACGTTACCATTGCCGGTGAAGGGCTGCACAATTTAGGCCTATGCTCGGCACTTATGGCCTTCGAGCAGGGAGGAATCTTTATCGTGCCACACCTGCTGTGACACGGGGCCTCGGTTTTTGCGGTCTCATCCGAAGGACCGCCCCATTTAGTCGCCTCTTAAGACAAGCAAGGGGTACTAAGGATCTATTCTAACATCCCGGATTCCCATGGGGCGGCAAGCGAAGAATACCCTCCACACACACAAGGACTTACAAAATGCCCCAAAATGAAGCATCCAAAATTCCTCATATCAAATTGGATGAGAAGGTTTCTCTATTCAAACTTGTTCAAGCTGTACATAGAAATAACAGAAAGCAAGTACTGTGGCATATTTGTGTCAGTTTAACAGCAAAAACAGCACTCGCTTGTGTTTTAAGCATTGCTTCATTTTGCAGAATGTACTTGGCATACTGCTGGTTAGTTGTATATTGTTTAACAGCCCACTTGAAAATTTTCATTCATATGGAGACGTCACCATTGCCAGTGAAGGGCTGCAAAATTTAGGCCTATGCTCGGCGCTTAAGGCCTTTGAGCTGGGAGGGATCTTTATAATGCCACACCTACTGTGGCATAGGGTCTCGGTTTTTAAGTATCATCCGAAGAACCGCCCCATTTAGTCATCTCTTATGACAAGCAAGGGTTACTGAGGACCTATTCTAACGCGGATCAAGCCAAAGCAAACATGGTTCGGCTATGTAATGGAATGCTTGACAAGAAGATAAAGGTTCGGAGTATGAATGTGTATTTTGTACGCTTTGTATGAAAAAATCTTACCTCTCAAGGACAGTCGCTACCTATGTTAAATGTCTTAGGTTTGACGTGGAACCGGGATCCAGAATAGAGAGACTTAAACCCTTGGTCGAATGTATGATATTTGGCATAAGAATTTAAGAACCGTTAGAATAAAAAAGGGTCCAGGAATATCTATCTATAGATATCATAGTCAAAACAGGCCCACATCAACTAGAACATGCTTCGACCTTCTCCGTCAAGTTGAGAGAGGATTTTCTCGATCTATGGAAAAGGTCGAGGCGTGTTCCTACAAAGGTCTATATGCGAATCAAAGTAGAAATTTATAAGCAGGCTTTGAGTTGAAGTAAATCAAAGATATAGGACATGGTTTAAGTACATAATTATACATTAAATTGTAGGATCTAGTAAGTACTGCTGCATGAAAAATTAAAGACTGTCAACTTTGTGCTCACCTTATTATCCTTATTTCTCTCCGCGCCAGAAGGCACACAAGACTGTTACGGTGTCCCCCCACTTATTCTTCCTAGCCCCTGTTTTGATGACATTCCATCTCGACCATCCGACTGAAAGGCTTTATTTTCCCATTGTTTTTCTCCAAGTGGTGCTTGACCTTACTCTAGAGCATGCTTTCTTTCTAGCTGCCATCCTAGGGCTGTTTTGCAGTCATCACTGTCTTTTCTCTTTAATATATGTCCTAGCCAGTCCCATCTTTTATTTGTACTACATAGCTGATGTTATCTACTCTTGACATTTCCATTATTCTTTCATTTGCTAACTGATTCTAAATAATTCTTAGTAAGCATTCATTTGGAATTTGTTTTTCATCTTTTCTTTTGTGATATTCTATGTTCTGCATACTTTATGCCATAAAGTAACACTGCTCTAACAGATATTGTTTTGTTATTTCTATTCCTGTGATGTTCCATACTTTCCATAATCTATGAAACTCCTCTTGCTGTCTGTAACCATTTTGTATTCACCATCTTCTTTATCCACTACAGTACATTAGTATATAAATTGATTCGCATATTCTATTGTGGTTCGTTGTGTACCATAATGACGTTTCCATTCCTATTGTAGACCGTCCTTAATGTTTTACTTACCTTCAAATGAAGACACCGGTCGCGGTAGCTCAGTGGTTAGAGCGGTCGCTTCGTAACCGGGAGGTCATGAGTTTGAGCCCCGCTCGTGCCATGGCCGCGTCATACCTAAGACGGTAACGTAGGTAGTAATTGTTCCTTCGCTCGGCATTTAGATGTCTTTCCGATATGAAAATGGAGGTCCAGTATCGCGGCAGGCGTTGGCACGTTAAAGAACCCTCACTGCTACGGCCCTGAGCGCTAAGCATAGGTCTGAATTTGTGCTACTTCACCTACAACTGGTGACGTCTCAACATGTTCAGCTGACGTGAAAAATGTTCAGCAGGACGTAAAACAAATAAACAATCAATCAATCAAATTAAAGCCTATTCTTGCTAAATCGTTGAGCTTTTCCCTAATATCTTGAAATTCCCTAGATAAGATAGCAATGAGGTCTTCTTGTGTTGATGTTTTACCCAGAAAATTGTAAGAAAGCTGGACGCAACCCTGCTTTACACATCTGGAAACATTCAGATGACTTCACATTCGAATCTCTCATAAATCCCTAGCACTGGAATCCCGAAACTATGCGTAATGATCTATAAACTTTCCCTGTGCATTAATCAGAAAGCACTCTCAATCTCAACAAAAAGTGTGATAATTGCTCTAAAATGATTCTTAAAATAAATATCTGTTCTGTTGGTCTCCTTTCTGATTTGAATCATGCCTGCTCTTTCCATAATTTCTTGTCTACTCCTTTCTTAATCTGGTCAATAATGATCATTCTGCTGATAACAGGTAACAAGGTCACTCGATGCCAGTTGTTAGAGTCTCATAAATCTCCCTTCTTCAATATTTTTACAATGAGTCCTTGTTTCTATGTCTTTCTTTTCATGCCCAGTGTCCACTAGTATGTACGCCGCTGTTTCCACACCAGCAGCCCATATTGATCTATGCCAGCGGTCTTATTTACAGTGCTCCCTGTATTTATGTCCTTTATATTCCCAACATCATTTTCTGTAAATGGGTCATTCGGATCTTCACGCTTAAATATATCACAGAAATGTTCAACTCGATCGTCTTTCCATCCTCTCCTCCGTTTGCAACACTCCCTATTTGTCTTTCACTCCAAAAGCGTGTCTCCTTTTTAGCCAATGTGAGTGAGCATCTTCGCAGTAGTATAATTCTCTTTAGTCCTGCCGTTTTCAATAGCTTCCTCTGCAGTCTGAGTTTTCTCTTCCATCCAGTTTCTCTGATCTCGAGTGCCCCTCATCCCTTTTCTGTCTCTGTCTCTCTCTTTCTATTTCCCGCTAAGCATTTATTTCTGTCTGTCTAATTTCGCACTCTTTCGCTTTCTATGTATTTTCTACCTTCGTCCACTTTTCCACTCTCTGATCCATTCTTCGTCTTTCATTTGATGTCCTTTTGCAGCTTCTGTGTAAATATCAACGATTCTATCTTCCTTTACATCATCCGCATCTTGTAACACCTGAAACTTGCTCCTGACTCTACATTGAACATTTCCTCATCTCATCAGTGATTAACTTCTTCACATCAAATGTTCTTCATCCTAACCAAATAATGATCACTGTACACATCTGACCCTTTCATCACCTGATGTCTATCACTGAAGTTGTCATACAACCACTCATTTTCGATAGTTTGGACTCAGTAGGGTCATTTTAGTATCTGCAGCAGCTCTGTCACTTTCGTACATGTCTAGCAGCTCTCCCACTTTTGTATATGTTTATGCTAGGGTTATTAATTTTCATAATGATGCATTTTTACTGGGTAAGGGTATTAACCCTAAACCAAACACAAAACCTGGAGAACAGGTGGGATTTGTATCGTGTGGGTTAACTCCATCACCAGGTATAATGATTCCTTCGCCTAAGCAAACTACGGCCAATACTAATGAGTCCCGTTTACAGTTTAGCGTGGAGTCCAACTGTGTCCAGTTTCCTTATTTCGCCACTGTGTGTGTGTGTGTGTGTGTGTGTGTGTAAGGGCTGTATTTAGGAAGGGTGAAGCTCACGCACTCGTCTGTCCTTTTCTCGTTGCTGCTAGCCAGCGGTGAAAGTGATAAAGCACACAGACGCACATTAACACACTGGACACATCACAAAGCATTAAAAAGAGCCAAAGAGAAAAAAAAACCAAAAAACCAAAAAACAAAAACCAAAAAACCCGTGAATATATTTTTTCCTACCGTCTTTCAAACAATTATCAGGTAATGTCATACTAGATATTTCAAAAAGTCTGGCAAAAGTATAACTACTGATAGATAAAAAACTGAATTCGATAATTTTGTTAGTAAAAACATTTTTAAAAGGCTAGAAAGAATATAACACTGTATCCAAAGATATTTTGATACACTTACAACATACAAGTATCATGCAGTGAAAAGAGTATGTTAGAAAATGATGGGTTTTTTTATTTTGTTGTTTGTTTGTTTATTTGTTTGTTTGTTTTTTGCTTTGTTTTGTTATTTTTTTTTTAATCATTTAAAAACAATGATGGTATTTCACTTGCTATGAATATCTTTAATATTTCCATTGTTTTCTGTGAAAATCTTTATATATATATATATATATATACCTTATTTTAACGTGTGTAGAGCATAACAAGACGCCCATAGGCCCCATCAGCCACCTGAGTATTATGGTTAAAAGTATCACTTGCCCCAAGGGCTGTGAAATCCTCGTCTGCATGTCGAAGCTAAATCTAATATTCAGTTACAGTATAAAAGATGATGTGTTCTTAAAACACTGTTCCGAAAGTGACCATACTGATAAAAAGACTGTAGATTTAATATGATGTATGTGACATTATAACGATTTGACTAATCTGGACCCGTCCTCGAGTCAAAACACTAGGGTTGCAAAATTCACAATTCTGTACATCCTATCCTGTTTTTCCTAAATATGGATTTAGTTTTTATACCTTATCAGCACACTTGAAGTCTTTCAAATGACAAAGACAATTAATCATTGTAATACGTTTGACCATACCCTTGAACTAAAATCCTCATTCCCTAGGATCATGAAAAACTACAATTCTGGTAAAGGACTGCCTGCTCTTTCTAAATATCCATTTAGTTTCAATTTAATATCAATAGCATTAAAGAAGATGTAGTTAGAATGTTTTACACATAAAGACTACATACCAAGTTTGGCCCCGCTCTGGAGTCAGAACCTCTACCCTGAGGATCATGAAATTAACAATTTTGCTAGAAGCCTTCCTGCAATTCATTGCTATGCACTTAGTTGTTCTTCCAGATGTGCGATTGTATAGAAGAATATTTTTGAAAATTGATCTTTTTTAAAGTTTATGTCGCGCCCCCAAGGCCCCAGAGGTGCAGAAGTCCTACAATTTACAATTTATTTTATACCCTCATTGTTCATGCTTCATATCAAATAATCAAGAAGTTAAATATGTTCATATTATACGCATGACGGACGCTGGCCAATTGCAATAGGTCGCCTTAAAAGGTGGTCTCTGTGTCACTCTGTATTTTTGTACAATGCTAAATTGAACGGCGGGGAGGGGGGGGGGGGTGACTTTCAGATTTTAATTAAATTGCTTCCAGATTCGACTCTAATATTTCATTTTCTTTTGAATCATAAAACAAACGTAAAAGCATGATTTAAGGATTTACTTCTTATTAGACTGATTTAAAAAATGGAAACAGAAACAAACAACAAACAAAGAAACAAACAAAAAACACAACAAAAAAAACAGATCCACATGCAAATTGTAACATTGAATTTTCAATTCGTCCAGAGCCAATATAGGATTAAATATCACCAAAAAATCTGCAATTGCACCCCTAAAGCAATTTGAAATTTTTGTATTTGTCAGGTACTTTTTCTGTATGGTCCGTGTTTCATATCACGTACATCTACTGCCTATTCGTATTTTTAAGAACGATTGTTATGCAGATTATGTTTAATCATGACTGCTGTCATTCACGTAATGTATGACGGAATGTGATAATGAACATGAATGCGTTGCTTGTTTTCATCATTAAATGAATGGATATTTCTATCAGTTTTTACAATTCATGAAAAGAAACCAATTTTTACATTTTTCTTAGTTCAAAGATTGAATTCATGACGTTTTCAGAACTACTTACCTAGGGACCGAATTCAGCGGTTTAGTTTTGGTACGCAGGCAGATCCAGAAAAATGAATTCGAAAATAAATTTGAATTTGTCCCAAAAAGCCCTAAAATGGGGGGGGGGGGGGGGGGGGGGGATTGCAATGCCCTCCTCTGGATTCACCATCAAATATTAAAAAAGCCGAAGTGTGTTTGAAAATCAGAACATTATCCATAAGGAAGCACTGACTGACTTCCAAATGGACATATATAACGACGGTAGGGAAAACATCCCCCGCCTTGCAATAGAGCTCTTTCAGTATTCAAAATACAATAATACAAATTTAGAATGCCCGGTGGCACAGTTCATGCGCGAACAATTCATGTTTTGAATTTTAATTTTTAAATCAACGCTATATGCCCTAAGACACATATAAAAATAATCTGGAAAACACTTCGTTCCTGCAATTAAGCAATCAAGATATTATTTACGTAGTCATACACACCACAATGCCCACGCCCAAATTGCGTTTCCTGCTTCCGGCAGAGTCAATGACCTTCAGTTGTAAATGTACTCAGGAGACACCAGGTTGATCGTGCACTGCAGCATGGAGCTGCGCATTATTGTGTACTTAGTGTTTGGGTTGTATAGTGCAAACTAAATCAAGGTTTTATCGTACTTGAAAGATCGCTAGCCTGTTGAAAATTGAATACATTTAGTTTGCACTTGCATAATTTACTTGTTTATTTCAAATTGTGCCTGGAAAATACCGTTCTGTAATGCCCCTAAATACTCATCTATAGCATTAATCCATCGTCCTTTCTCAACAAGGTTTTCGTGCGATCAGTTGAAATTGTGAAACATTGAATATTGTTCAAGACTAGGATGTTCTTTACTGCATGAAATCAGTATGTGTGGTACGTCTTCCCTCTTGATAGATTTAGACACAGTTTCGCAGTAACTGAATCACGCTCATTTTCCCGACATAGTTATTAACCAATGAGAATATATCTATATGAATTTATTAGAAACAGTTTAAAGATTGTGTCATGTGTTCACACAAAACTATGCGACACATTGTCATTTGGAAAGCGTTCCAACAACTACATTATGGTCATTTGTTTTAGGAAACATATGTCACAGTGAACAACTACATATTTTAGATATTACAAGTTTAATTTGAACAATACAAAACAAAACAAAAATATTTTTAATCAAGAACAGATTCAGTGAATTCAACCAGTGGTTTACAGTGTACATAGAAAACAAAAGTCATTTCTTGATTTGTTTTTCCATCTAGCAACCTTTCTCGCAATTTCACGATTCGTGATTTGTGCTAGCTGCAGAACTGTAACTCTGGGGAAAAATCGGAACACACCTGCGAGCTATAGATCAACCCCTTATAAAAAAAACTTCGATTTGTAGAAAGCAGTTTTTTCTGCACACGGTAGAGATTTTTATGCGTGGATCCAGATTATTTTTTTAACGGGTCAAACTTTTGGCCAAAAAAACCAAAAAACAAAACAAAACAAAAAAAAAAAACCAAACAAACAAACAAATCCCCCCCCCCCCCACTTTCTTAGAGTTAACATCTGAGCATTATGAGCCAATGATCATTGAAACGGCATAAAAGAGGGCAGGGGGTTGAAATACCTATACAACACAGTCGACACATATTGCATTTTGATTTTTCAACTATGCCCAGGAGACAAAAGAAACCGGATGAACAATAGGAAGACTTTGACCTACTTTGATTGGAACCCCAAGTTACTTCGGCTTCATTAAAATAACGTCGTGCACATGCGCAAATAAGGAAAACCAAATGAGGTCAAATTGAAAGTGTTAAAAAAAATTATAAAATGTGGTTATTGCGTGATAAAACATCGAAATAACGAGATAAAAAAAAAAATTCGTTATTTCAAGTTAAAAAGTCGTTATTACAGGATTCTGCGACATGTATTGAAGTAAAATGACTAACAAATGTGTCAGAATGGGAACGGAAGAACTAGTGAAACAATATTTCAGTCTGGATTTCTTTCTTTCGGAAATGCTTGCTTTTCTTGCTGTATCTCATCATGTTGTGATTAGCATTTCAACGTTAAAGCGTATACTCGGATGCTAAAATTTAAGAAGAAAAGACTATGGTGATTTATTAGATAAATTTTTATGGGTGTCCTTATAGCTATACCTAACATAGTACTTTTTTGCATTTAGAATAACGTATGTGTGTATTCTCTTCTAGAAATTGTGAGCACGTCCTCACTTTACAGGTTTGGTCAGAGAGAGAGAGAGAGAGAGAGAGAGAGAGAGAGAGAGAGAGAGAGAGAGATATGAAAAGTCAAATGATCAATAGATATAAATTCACGCTGTTGAAAAATTTATGCAGGTATAGATAAATATATTTATCAAAAGTAATGTTCAAGAAAAACTGTCAGATCATGAAAGGGAAATGCTTTTGAATTGAACGGATTTTCAAGTACAATTTTAGTACTTAACCTATATCTACTTTATTTAAGCAAAAGCGAACCTTGTTAGTTGTTGTTGTTGGTGTGTGTGTGTGGGGGGGGGGGGGGTCAAATCTGCATTAAAACATGAAACATCTAAGGAAGTTTGAATTCAGGAACTTTCACAACGAGAGTGTTGACAGGTGGCGGCTGGAGGTTACATTATTCAAGACATGGAGCTGCTTTAACCCACCACCACCACACACAGACATTAATGCTGAAAATTACGTTTATACAAGTGCCCTTGCATAGCAATACACTAAAAAACCTAGATGATAGCTTAGTGGATTTCATCTCATTTTGATAAACTAAATCTAGCCCTTAATTCTTGTGTACGGATTTATTTATTTATTTATTTTACAAAATGCTAAATTAAACCTGTATATATAGCAAGTATTTCTGTGAAATTTTTGTCCGTCTAATTAACTGGCCACACGTATTGCCACATTATTTGGTAAAATCACAAGTTATGAAAATCAAATGCAATATATGCATTTTTTTCTTTCATTTTTCTTGAACTTTCATTTGGCATATTATTCTATATACCTTCCATGATGATCCTATAATTGCCATTCGGATTATCAATTGGCTTATATAATACCGAAAGTCGTAATAACGACTTTTTATCTCGTAATAACGATTTTTTATCTCGTAATAACGACTTTCAAAAGTCGTAATAACGAGTTATCTCGTTATTACGACTTTTTATCTCATAATAACGACTTTTTATAATTTTATATAACACCTCCCTAGGCTTTCGTACGCAAACGAATTTGCAATAGAACGAATTTCAGCAAGGCTTGACTAACTCGAATTGTATCGTATGTAAACAAAAACGGCGGCACCAGTAATTAAGGCTGTCACGTTTACAAAATTTTGTAAACGTTTAAACGAAGCATTGTAAACGAAACGTTGCCGTTTAAACGAAGTGTTGCATAATTTAATAAAATAAAATACGCACAGAATTTTAAGACCCATTAATGACCATTATGTTTGTGTTTCAGTTTTCATCGTTCTATGGACGATGCAGAGATTGTCACCGAACGTTCCGGAGTATAAATATAAGACAGAAAAAAATACACGAACATAAATATCCGGATAGCATTTAAATTGAATTCAATTTTATTCACACTGTACAACATTTGCACAATACAGATCACAAATTCACAATAAACTTCATTTTTCAAATTTTCATTTCAGTGATTTCACATTAGATTGTCCAGAGAGGGCAGAGCTGGTGCCGCGGCTTCTTCCGTCGGTTCGGTTTTAACATGGACTTCACGTGCAGCCGGTGCAGCGCAATTCACTTTATGTTTTAATCTTTTGTTCAAAAAGATCAGTTTGTACACGTTCTCAGCGTCAAGGGAGGAGCGCAGTTTTGTAACAGTTCCACCCGCTGTGGAAAAGACGCGCTCAGAGGCAACGGACGTTGCCGGTGTGCATAGCAAATTGTTCACCGTTCCTATAGACTATAGTCAAACTTTTATAAATTCATTACTTCCCCTCGCAATTTGTTTAATAAGTTTATTCCCTTGAAATAATTATTCAAATAATTTAGATTGTAATTTGAACCCTTCAAGATTTGTGCCACATATATAAGACATCGTTTAAACGTTTAGGGATTTTGTAAACGTTTACATCCCAAACACGAAACGTTACCGGTTACACGTGTACACGTGACAGCCTTACCAGTAATTGCAAATCGTTTCTTATGTTAAAGGGTAGACGCATTCAAAGTAACTTTCCAGGTATTCCTGTACAGCCCCTTCTTCACAAACAATGTACTATAAAAATTGTAACGTTGTCATATCATAGTAGCCCCTATCTTTTTGTTATCGTTTTCAGATGTCATTTTATCCGAGACTATGCTAATAATTACCGCTGAGACGTCCATTTACTTTCATATACCGCCTATGTGGTTGACGTCGTTATTTCATCGTATTTCGTTGGTTTTACGAGGAGTACATATTTATCTGAACCGTCTACCGCCGATGTTTGTGTATTTTCCCCATGATACACCAGTGTTTAGGTATATTTTATAGATTCGGTTTTTCGTTATTGCTTTTATCCACATTTCCTCTTCTAAAGTATATTTGATGTATTGTAAAGCTTTTTATATTATTATTATTATTATAAATTTAATGATACTTTATAAAACATCTCAATTTATTGATACTTTATAAACATTGCATGTTTGAGATGTCGTTGCTTGATTGGTTGGAAATTAATTACGGGATGGGACGATCTATTATGATTGAATATTAATTTATGCGTGGTTTGAAGTGCCTATAAGTACGCAAGCACTGAGTATCGTTTGCTTTTTTACCGGTCGCGGTAGCTCAGTGGTAGAGATTATGTTAATAACCGGTAGATCGTAAGTTCGAGCCCCGTTCGTGCCATGACCGCGTCAAATCTAAAACATTAACATAGGTAGTGATTGCTTCCTCGCCAAACGTTCGGCACGCAGAAGTGAGAATCACAGGTCTTTAGGTCTTTCGGATATGCTCTTAAAAACGGAGGTCTCGTGTCGGGGCAGGCGCTGACACGTTAAAGAACCCTCACTGCTATGGTCCTGAGCGCTAAGCATAGGTCTAAATATGTGGTACTTCACCTACAGATCGTGACGTCTCAATATGAGTGAAAAATTCTCAACAGGGACGTAAAAAAAGCAATCAATTAGTGTTTTCCATTTTCATCAGTACTGGTCGGGGGTTTACTGTTTACTTACGGGAGAAGTTAATGTAGCGATCAGCTGGGTCACGGCACCAAATGTAACAGGGGGAAGTTAATGTAGCGATCAGCTGGGTCACGGCACCAGATGTAACAGGGAGAAGGTAATGTAGCGATCAGCTGGGTCACGGCACCAAATGTAACAGGGAGAAGTTAATGTAGCGATCAGCTGGGTCACGGCACCAAATGTAACAGGGAGAAGTTAATGTAGCGATCAGCTGGGTCACGGCACCAAATGTAACAGGGAGGGACAAATTGGAACGGGCCAGACGGGATTCGAAAACGGACCCCTGGATCTCTGGCCAGGCGATTCACCAACTGAGCTCTCTGGCCACCGGCAATCAAATCCGCCTGACCGCCACATTAGTAAGGTGCGTATATACACTGCAGTTTAAGGTTACTGAAGTACATACTTATTATAAGTAATGAACAAGTTTCATAAGTTTGTAATGTTTTATCCCAAAAGGAGTTTAAGGTCTAGTTCTGGTTGGTTACTTGTAGTCGTACTGGTAGTTACTGGAATGATTTTAGAGTTTTGATTAGTCAAATTAATTTTATTAAGAACCGTTTTAGTGTAGCAGTACTGGGAAAACAGGGAATATTTCTAAATTTTACCGGTAAAAGCCCGAAACTGTATCATAGACCTCTACTCCACTAAGAATGATTTCTTTATTGCTCAAACATGTACGACATATTTTTAACATGTTTATTGCATGTAGTCCAAATATTTTGAATATATTACCAATTTTCGATATCATTATTGTACTTTAGAGCAAATGTATTACATTTTACAACACCATTTTTTTTTTTTTATGTTTCCCAACCCAAATACATTACTTAGTACTATTGGGGACGTGTACAAGAAAATCCATCAGGTAGGACATACGTATCTAGGGTGTGTATATATATATATATATATATATATATATATATATATATATATATTATATATATATATATATATATATATATGGGTAAGACAGAATATCTAGAAACAGCGTACTTCCTCGTTAGATTCTTAGAGCTTTAAGAAGTGTTCTTTTAAAAAAGAGTTTTGTGTCGTTTGTGCTGTCGCATATCGCTGATCGACTGTTCACGTGACTTCTATTTTCGGCAAGAAAGGGAAATGGTAAATCACGAACGTTGTACGTTTTCCTATTGGTTATCAAGACCGAATACTGTTACATTTTTGGTAACCCCAATAGTTGTAAGAGCTATGTCTTAGCAATGTAGGGAAGAATTATGTCTTAGCAAAATAGGAAAGTAGAAAACTCTGAAAAGTATTTGAATACTGCTTTACTGGTCGTGAAGACCGAGTTTGATGATACAACATA
The DNA here is from genome assembly GCA_024699665.1 of Ostrea denselamellosa. Lineage (NCBI taxonomy): Eukaryota > Metazoa > Mollusca > Bivalvia > Ostreida > Ostreidae > Ostrea > Ostrea denselamellosa. The sequence continues at coordinate 8,779,862 of JAMZEH010000037.1, read as the reverse complement.
CAGGTTTCCACCACCATTGTTATTATTTGCTTTAAACGCGAATGAAAAAGTATAAAATAAAAATGCAAAGTATACAATGAAATTTGAAAAAAAAAATCAAAAGTAAAGTTTTACAATACAGGTAAAAAAAAAAAATACAATACAAATGAAAAATTATGCAATACAAGTGGTTGTTCGTATATTGTTTAGCGTCCCGTTCGAGAATTTTTCAGTCCTATGGAGATTTATATGAAGACACAAGTGGAAAATACAATATACAAATGAAAAATTATACAATACAAATAAAAACAATACCAATGAAAACAATACAAACGAAAAATATACAATGAAAATTATTTTTTACCATAAAATGAAATGGTAAAGATGAAATACTGCAACGTTTGATGTGCCATTGAAAAGTTAAAAACATGAAATTATGACATTGGTTAATAAACGTTGTTGAAGTCAGTAGTGTGGGTAGAATTTACACACTGTGCAGAAGTGTTGTTATAAAGTCAAATTTTCAATTAGAACGAAAGGGGTTTTAATCAATTAGCTTTACTGGTTTGACGTGGGGTCATTGATGAATAGTCAACCCGTCTCAGCCGATCGCCAGTTTTTAAACCGCTTCGCTATAGAGAAAATATCTACAGTGGTTTTCATTTGGTCCAAAATTGTATATGTTTATAAATGAAAAAAAAAAATGAAATCAGCATAAAATTAATTAATGCTAGCTTTAATTTTTGATAAATGATGATCTTATCCTTGTTTTTGCTTGAAAAGGAGAAGCATACTTTTTCTATAGAGCAATACATACAGGAGTTTTATATGGGTTAGTCAGGATCTGGATTGTCACGACGCCGATACAAATGAGCACGGTCTCATTTGCCTCATTAAATTCGTCAAATGTATGGGGTGAATGTCTATCTGCTTGAACCGGTGTCAAATGCAAGCAAAGTCTATCTTTCTGAATATAACACCGTAACCAAATCCATATAATGAGCTATCATGTAGGTTGCTGATTGATTCAATCAATTCAATTTAGATACAGCTTAAATTCTTGAGGTGTTTTTCAGCATCATTTTGGTAGATATCTGTAATATCTTAAACGGTAAACCGTTCGTGATAGTTGTAAATGACCAGAATAAATGCTAAATGACGCTTATTATAATGAGAAAACAAGTGCAACCTCCACGCTAATAAATGGCGCGTCTTTCTCTGTTGGCGTGTTCTTTTTTGTTTATCTATTTGTTTTTCGTCCGCTGAGTCTTTGGTTGAAATTGTACAATATATTAATCTAATGTGACACAGTACCAAGTTACCTGTTTTTACAGTAATTTGTGCAATTTGCCCAAAATTCTCTGTACAGTCTAATGTTCATATGCACTAGTCAAGAAGTCTATTTTGTCGTTACTGATATCATTAGGTCACATGATGGGAAATGATACTACTTTCGTTCCTAGTGCATGAATATATTCACATCATGTAAATTACATATGTAATAAATCCGATTAAATTCACATCCTATGGTGCGCTTACGTAGATCGCTGTACAAGTGTAACGATCTACGTTAATGGATCAATGAATCCGATTTTAATTAATCAAATCGATTACATATGCATGACCGTAGGAACCGGGCGCTGTGCCCCCCCCCCCCCCCCCCCCATATTAAAAAAAAAAAAAAATTCATATAGTAAAATTCACATATAGTGTAATGTATAATTATTTTTAAGCAGAAAGTTCTTTTAATTCAATGAGACTCAGAGTCAGTCAGTGTGACTGTCCTTTAGCTTAAATAACAAAAAAATTATGAAAAGCACTTCATGCCTTAACATTTCTTAGGGCATCATCCAAAAGGTGGTAATCATGAGGTAATGTTTCGGTTCTCATTCCCAGCTCCGCATCTGGCGTCAAACCTATGATATGTAGTGACTGTTCCTTAGCCAAGTGCCCAGCACTAGGAGTTAAAGTCAAGGATATTTCGGATATCACCTTAGTTGTATCGCAAAAGGCGTTGGCACGGTAAAGTAACCTCACTGTTCAAGTGTCGCTTAAAGTCCTTTACCGGTATTTGTTGACGACTCATACAGGTGAAAAAATCTCGCAAGGGACGATTGATCAAAAGGTATCTAATATTTGTGACCTTGACTAACTTTCAAGGTCTAATAATTCATTAGATAGCTTGTTCGTAGAAACTTCGTCTTGATACAAAAATGCCTATGACCAACTCTCCTAATATCAGTCCAACGTTTGTATATATTTAAAATCTTTTTGTAAAGCTAACATGATGAATTGTTGACTTTTTTTATCATCAAAGTTTTTATGGTAAAGGTAAACCAGACAATGTATGAAGTACTATTTATCAGTGACGTAACACCCCAAATGTGACGTAGGTCATGACGTGTAACAACTTTTTCAAAGCTTGTAAAGTCTCGGGCTGTCAAGACCTGTTTCATTCTTGGTACAAGAGTAGACACTATCGTATCAGTGTAAGATCAACTTCCGCACAGTTTTAACTTTGATTGTATTTCACAATGTATGCCCAGACGGACAAAAGAAAGGCATTTTTCGAAAAAGTGCACAAAGAAGCAAGGAATGCAGGAAAAAAGGGATGGGGAGCACTAAGTTTTCTTGTTAGACTCAAAGGGCACAGTTTTAAGAAATATCCTCTTCCAATAAGGATACCTAATATCCCAACTGTTTCCTCGGAACTTTATCCAAATGATGCTCTTCTGAGCTTATCCCGATTCAGATAAATGGTGATGGGAATTGTTTATTCAGAACTCTCTCTTTTTTTGTGTTTGGACATGAGGACAATTTTAAGGAAATGAGGGTACGAATTGTGTTTGAACTTGTTTCAAACCTGAAGCGCTGCACGAGTGAAAACACTTTTGTGACCATGTCCACAAACAAAAATTCACTTCAATATGTCTTTGAAAGTTCCCTGTCAGAAGAATGTTTAATTACTGCTGATTTGATTGCTTCGTTACAAAAAGAAACAATAAAAACAACCCAGAACTGTTACTATTCAAGCCTTTTACATATATATGTTCGTAGCTTCTAACGTTTTGCAGAAACCAATCATGCCGATTTTCCCCGAGGTGCAAAACCCTGGTGTAAACAGACAAGATCATAATCAGCTCATTGTTCCTCTTGACCGTGCTGATGCTAAAGAAAATCAAGATGCTATCCACATCATGTGGATTCAAACAATTGCTACAAAAATAGATGGTTGGACACCTAATCATTTTGTTGCCTGTATTCACAAGCATGAGGAACCTCTTTCAAAGCGTTCGAGGTTATCCTTTGAGGATTCTGAACCTCATCGCTCATTTGAACCAAAACAATCACAAGATAGTCCTTCCCCACTCTTGGAGACTAACACAAATGAGGAGTGTATTGAAACAGGTAAATTGGGGGAAACTGCAAACAAAGAAACAGACAAACATGTTAAAGTTGCTTCCTTTTTTTCTTCTTCTTCATCAGATGATATCTCAGAAATACCAGTTCAAAAGGCCCAGGTTGTACATGAAAAATGGCATACACCAGAGATCGGTAGTATCCCATATCAGCCACGGAATATTTTCTTTCCAGCAAAAAAGTTTGGTAAAAAGATCTTTCAATGCCTCCTGGTTTGATCGGTGGTCTTGGTTACATTATGTAGAAATCAAAGATGATGTATTCCGTTTTCCTTGCATAAAATCATTTCAGAAGGAGACTCGGTTGTCACAAGAAAGAAAAAGCTTTCATATCAAGTGGTTTTAAAAACTGGAAAAAGGCAACCACAAAATTCGCCGCACATGAGAAAAGTGATTGCAATAAAGAGGCAATGGAAAGGGAGTCTACGATAAAGGAGGAGGTTAAAGATGTTGGAGAATGTCTTTCAAAGACGCACGAAGTCGAGAAGTCTAACAGAGAGAATTTGCTTAAAATAACAAACATTTTGAAGTTTCTTGCTCGACAAGGAATAGCTCTTCGGGCTGTTAAAGACGAGAAAAACTCGAACTTTAATCAATTTCGCATGCTAGAGGCTAAACGCGATCCCCAGCTTCAGGAATGGCTATAACACAAGACAAATAATTATGTTGCTCCAGATATAATAATAATAATAATAATAATAATAATAATCATTTTATATAGCGCCCTATTCGATCAAAATAATCGCTCTAAAGCGCTGTACATCATAAATCATAAGACAGGTTACATAAATACTAATTTTTAAAAGACAGGTTACATAGTACTAGAAGTAAATGATTTTTTTTTTTTTTTTTTTTTTTTTTTTGATATACAAAATAAAATTTTGCAGGTGATGGGGTCGCAGGTTTTGCGACAAATTGTTGCTTTCATCAAATCGTCTGAATTCTTTTCAATAATGGCAGACGAAACACGAGATATTTCCAACAAAAAACAACTTGTTTTATGCATTCGATGGGTTGATCAAAATTTTACAGTTCATGAAGATTTATTAGGGATGTATTGTCTTTCTGACATTGAGGCTAATTCAATAACCCTGGCAATTAAAGATGCCCTTTTGAGGTTCGATCTGCCTATCAACAAAGTACGAGGCCAGTGTTATGACATGGCTGCTTCTATGGCTGGTTCAAAGACAGGTATTGCAAATTCATGCACTTGAACCCAGAGTCCTTTACATACACTGTTATGTCATGCTCTTAACCTAGCTTGCAGTGATTCTATTAAGGGATGTAAGTTGCTTAGAGACACCCTGGACATTGCAAAGGATATAACAAAGTTGATTAAAGAATCTCCATGAAGGGAGATGATTTTCAATACATTAAAAAATACCCAAAATCTAGAGAAAACGTCAGCGGGAATAAGGGTTCTGTGTCCCACAAGATGGACAATAAAAGCCGACACATATTTGAGCATTTTGTCAAACTATGAAATTCTAAGAAATGTTTGGGATGAAAGCCTCCAATACATGCGTGAGGTAGAAATGAGAAACAGAATTAGGAGAGTGGCTGCTTTTTTGTACAGGTTTGATTTCTTCTTTGGGTGTTTACTGAGTGAAACCCCTTTACGTTATATTGATAATTTGGCAAGGGCTCTGCAGGCTCCAAATCTCTCGGCGAGTGATGGTCAAAAACTGACATCAACGACAATGGGTGCTTTGCAAAGTCTCCGAGATGAGACAATCTTCACTCAGTTTTACGAGGAAGTTGTTGAAAAAGCAAAACAGATGAACATCGATGATCCTGTTCTTCCTAGAAAACGCAAAATTCCTCGTAAACTTGATGATGGGACAGCAGCACATACTTTTTCATCGTGAACAGATATGTATAGGAAAGATTTCTACGCGGCATTAGATCTACTTTTAGCTGGCATAAAATCTAGATTTGACCAACAAGGTTACAAAGCTTATGTTAATCTTGAAAACCTCGTAATTAAGGCTTGCAAAGTCAAACGCTTGAAGAATTCAATTTTGTCACGACCCTATATGATACAGATTTGAAGCCACAGGATCTTCACTGCCACCTTAAAATGTTAAAGACTGTTGTGCCAAAGGACTTTACGCCAGATGTACCAAGTGTGGTTGAATTTTTCAGACATTCAAATGAAAAAAGTCTGTTTGCCGAGATCCTCAAAATTCTCACACTAAGTTTGGTACTTCCTGCAACTAACGCTATCAGTGAGCGCTCATTAAGCGCCTTGAAAAGATTGAAAACATCACTGAGATCAACAATGAGCCAAATACGAATAAACAATTTGCTTTTATTACATGTTCATAAAAATTTGACTGATGAACTGAATCCAGAAAAAAATAGTTGAGGAGTTCGAAAGTGAAAGTGAACACAAACTGGCGATTTTTGGAAAGTTTACCGTGTACTAAATACCTTATGACTCAGAAATGATTGATAACAAAATGATAAAGATATAAACAAAAACAAAAAAAAAAGATAAAAAAAATACACCTCAATGCTTGCACATATTTATGCAGTTATCTTTTTACCAATTGTTATGCCGGTATCACGTTTTTGTCGGGTGTGGGCCGCCCGCGTGGCGCAGTGGTTAGAGCGTCGGGCTCAAAGATCTGATGATCCTTGAGTCGGGGGTTCGAATCCCACTGTGGGACGTGGGTGCCGGTCTTTCGGATGAGACCGTATAAACCGAGGTCCCGTGTCGCAGTAGGTGTGGCACGATAAAGATCCCTCCCTGCTCAAAGGCCCTGAGTGCCGAGCATAGGCCTAAATTTGCAGCCCTGTCACCGGTAATGGTGACAGCCGCCGGATAGCTGAAAAATTGCTCAGGCGGCTATAAACAAACAAACAAACTTTGGTGTGGTGCCCCCCCCCCTCCCCGAGTGAAATTGCTTCCTACGGGCCTGATATGTGACATTGGAACTAGTTAAAATTAATCATTGACTTTGTAATGGCTGCGTTATGCCTATCGTCGCCCTTGATTGGGAATTCTGATAGTGTTCCGGTCGCTAAGTATTGACAAAGTAGCAAGTTGGGAGCGCAACAGATAGAGATTATTTGGTTCCAGGTTCAATTAATGGTCTCGCCATATCAATTTGTTGCGTGGTATATTCATGGAACCCTCGCGTGAAAAGGTAGCCATTAGAAAGTTTTCCATACCAGATATTCTGTACCATTACTTTCCCTGGAACTGACAGGTGAACATAGCTGCTTGTGTGAGATTTTGAAGGGAATAAAGCTGTCAGATCGGTTCAATCGCCGGGGTCGTGTAGCTCAGCTGGTAGGGCAATGGATTGATAAATCTTATCGTACACTTGAGGACTTGTCCGTGAAGCATGACTTATTACCAAATCTTGAATCTGTACTACCTGAACGTGCTTGCATGTAAATGTTACTAATTATGGTCTTGTTGTTCTTGAGAAGAAGATTTTTAAACATGTTTTCTATATATGTCCATGTGAAGCATTAATCCCCTAGTGTAGCCCCGCCACAAAAGAGAGGGGGCTATAATTGGGACCAACTTGAATCTTCGTTATGTCAGGTAGCTTCCACACAAGTTTAATCTTTTCTGGCCCAATGGTTCTTGAGAGGAACTTTAAAATAAAGACCCCACCCTGGATTTTTATTTGAACAAACTTGAATTTCCTTCATACAAGGGTAATGCCAAGTTCGGTTAAAATTGATGCAGTGGTTCTGGAGAAGAATACATTGTGAGAAGTTTTCATAACGCCAACATTCGACGCCAGACAGCGGACTTTTTATCAGAAAAAGACTCAAGTGAGCTTAAGTCATGAAAGAGGAATCTTTCAAACTTTCATTTTAAATGTTAACTTTCATGGTGTTTTTTTTCTGATTTAATCTCTCGAGTGAATTTTTCAACACAGCAATTACCATTAACATAAACGCAATATTTGAAGATATCATTAATTATTTGAAGATATCACCAATTCGTTTGATGCGCGCAACAGTATCTCTTAAATTAATTACGATATCTTCAAATCTAATTTTTTGCGCGCATTAATTGAATTGTTGATAGTATTAATTATTCTGCTCAATTGATATGCGCTATAACTGAATTGTTGCTCTCCAAATGAATTGATGATATCAACAAATGAATTGATACGCGCTACAATTCAACTGAAAAAAGCAATCATTCATTTAATGCGTGCATTAATTCAATTAATGTGTGCAGCAATTCAATCAATGCGCACTATAATTCTGAGAGAGAGAGAGAGAGAGAGAGAGAGAGAGAGAGAGAGAGAGAGAGAGAGAGAGAGAGAGAGAGAGCAATTGTTGAGATATCTTCAACTCAACTTCTTCACAACTGAATTAATGTTCTCTTTAATTAAATTATTGCTATCTTTAAAAGAATTCATGCGCGCATTCATTCTTTATACGAAATCGTTGTAAATGTTTAAAGGTATCTTCAATTGAATCAAAAGATAATCAAATCATTTATACCAATAAACTTTACGAGCAATGAATACACCATATTGATGCGTACATCAATTCATTTGATGGGAGCAATATTTGAGTTAATGTGCGGATCAATTTATTAATTAATGCGCGCATCAAATCAATTAAATCGAATCGAATTGATGCGCGCATTAATTCAGTTATTGCGCATAATAATTGAATTCATGATATCATCAATTATTTGAGTTTAGTTAAGTTGGCGATCCATAGTTATTGCTCTTAACAACTGAATTATGGTGAGTATCAATTCATCGAAATGATTAATGCTATCAACAATCCAATTAATGTGCGCAATAATTTAGATTTGAAGATGTCGTTAATTATTTAAAGAATCTTTAATTGAACTGTTGCGCGCCTTAAATGACTTTATGATATCTTCAAATAATTAAAAATATCTTCAGTTATTTGAGTTTATGTTAATTTGGCGCTCCTTAAAAATTATTGTGCGCTGCACTGTTACAAGTTATTGGGTGGTGTGAAAAGGAAGATCAAAGTCTTAGACCATGTTCTCTCAATGTTCTCTAAGATCAGAGGTATAATGAATGCAGTTATGTCATATATTCTTTTACAGATGATTTATCACAGAAGAGAACGATAGTATAATGACAGATGCGTATAATGACAGATATTGCCAGGAGGGTATCGCTCTTTTTAATCTTGTATTAAGGTAGGTAACTAGAAAATAGGATTTTGATGCTAGGGTGATGACAGGTTTTTTGGTTGGTTTTTTTTTGGGGGGGGGGGGGGGGGCTTGTCGATATTATCTTTGTCATGGGATATATGATATATTCAGTATAATAGGCCAAACTAAAATATATGTGTGTTTCCTATTTCACTCCCCAAAACATTATGTAGGGTAGGTAAGTAAAACATTTTATTTTATTAAAACATTTTATTGAAATCTTAGTTTTTGATATGCTTTGAATACAGGTCTATATACATTACAAGTACTTTTCAAGCATTTTGATCCATAGTAGTCAAAATGTAAATCAGAGAATCTCAAACATGAAAAGAACAAATTCCCTGTTTGAAATATTCCGGATTTTTATTTTATTTATATATTTCATCAATGAAATATTTAGGGTCGGCAGCAAAAATGTAGGTAGGGTCTGGAAACCGGAAACACAAATACTTTATTTTGGCCTTACTGATATTTAATTGTGTTGGTGGTTTATTACTGCATTACTTTTGAATAGCTTCTTCCAAAAGGGATGCATAAATCACAAAGGATTCAGTTTCTTTCTGAAAATCACAGTAAAATGATTGCATCAGATTTCCATTGGTTGCTACATTACCAAAATATCCATCTAGCTTGTGCAAAATATCTGAAAGTTTAGCATTTTCATCTGTGGGTACAAGCCATGAACAGGCAAAACCTTATAAAAAATTTCTAATTCCTCATATTTCACCTTAATCTTTTGTGATTCATCAGCACCACTGATTTTAGGTAATTTTGGTGCACTGTTCTGGGGGTTGTAGAAAGAAATACTGAAATATGAAGTTTCGATCACAGGGCTAAGATTTCCAACGCCCTGGGGTACCGTGGCAACACTACAGACTGGCACTCTCATACAAGCAAGAGTTATCTAGATTACTGCTCGACGATGTTCCATGCAGTTTCTTGTTCAGATTTTGTTCCGCATAGGCCGGATCTAAAGTTGTTTAAAACTGTACATTTTGCTCTTAAATGGACTTGGACATGACTAGTTCTTTAATACAGACTCCAATTTAACCTTTTTCCTGGTATGGGTAATGATTTACCAATAATTCAGTTTTGGTGTCAAGCTTGTTTGAACGCTGGAGTCTGTACAATGTTATGTAACTTTTTAACCACTGAAGCTTATCTAGATGATTATTACATCAATGTACTGCATTTAAAAAACGCCCCTTTTCGTGTGGATATTTGCTGCAAGTACATGGTTTGAATTTCTCGAAAAAATCTCAAACTTTAGTTTGAGTTTTCTTTTATTTGAACAGTCGAAATTTGTGTAAAATCTCAGATGCAAGTCCAAGTTTCAGCTTAAGATTGTTTTTAAGAAATGCAGGGCTGTTTTCATTACTACAAGACATAGAAGAAACGGTCCTGGTCGGTTTTGGAAGTGGGCAATGAATTCCCACCAGGTCAGATATATCACACAGGAATAAGGTCACACCGAATTCTACATTTTTTGTCGTAGATTGCCATATTTTCTGGTATGCAAGCTTATGGTTTTATGACTTATTTACCATAGTATTTTTCTTTCTAATATGATACTTCTCATATTTTCATATTTTTAGTATTTTCTCCTGGTAAGGGAGAATATCACGGGAAATATAGTATAAGAAGTATATTTGTTGATATCTAATTTCCCTGGGTGTTTTTGAAAAATTCAATTAAATTCAAAATGGATTTATTTTTTTAGAACCGGAAATATTATTATTTATTTATTATACCTCGCACTCTTTTAGTAAATTCCGTCTTTCATTTCCGGTGTAATTCTAGACTTCGGTAAATTGGTTAAAACAAGGGCCAAAGCAGTGTGACAAATGGTATCAAAGTAAACATTGATTTCCCCTCCAACTTCACAAATTGTTTGTCAAATGTACCTTAATTATAGTTTTCTTTGGAGGAAAATACATGATAATATAGTGTTACAGTCACTACTTACAAGACAACGTCTCCAAGGCGAATAATCTGTTTCGGTTATAAGGCATCTTTCATTTTGAAAATAAATAGTTTGTCTAATGACTGTGTATGGTATTTATGCCAAATTTGGATCCTTAAAGACTTTCATGAAGTTAAATTATCCAGTTTCACATAGAATATACACAGCATTACGACATGAAACATTTGTGCAGCTGTTTGAATTTTTGATGAAAATATGCTCATATTCGTATCACTTTCCTTTCCACAGATTCGGAGTGTGTTGAAGAACATTATATTAATGTTATTACAACATTAACAGATGTTTCTCAAATCAAAGATGTAGGCCTATATAACAAATCGTGAACTCTCATGACAGCATCTTTACCGCTTAAAATATTTGACAGTCCCACTTATAAATTTTTAATTCCTGTTTGTTGGTTTGATAAATTGATGTTGATTTAAGTTTCTTTCACTCCTATCATAAATTGGAATTGAACATAACAAGTTTGAAATGATTTGACGATCAACAAATATGTAATAGAGACTGCTTTGTGCCTCTGATGAGAATCGAACCCGGGACCTCTAGCACGACAGTCCAGTGCTCTACCGATCGAGCTAAAGGGTTAACCCACTAGCCCGAGCTAGTAGGAAGGCCATGTATCTAACACTACCACATTGTCCCTCTCCAGAGAGAGAGGCGTCCTGACTCTCCCAGAGTGCCATCGCCTGTGGGGCGAAGTTCTGGGGGCAATCACAATCACCTACCAGAGATTACCCGGGTCCCAACGTGGGCGCCAAATGTAACAGAGACTGATTTGTGCCTCTGATGAGAATCGAACCCGGGACCTCTAGCACGACAGTCCAGTGCTCTACCGATCGAGCTAAAGGGTTAACCCACTAGCCCGAGCTAGTAGGAAGGCCATGTATCTAACACTACCACAAATATACTATTAACAAAAAATTAGACAAATCATAAACATTTCCTGAAATCATGGTGATTTTTCCAAGTTTGAGTCATGTGTCACCTTTTGAAACTTCATTTTCATTTTACTTTGAAATGAAAATCTCTTGAAAATATTGTATCTTGAATGTTTTAGTGATGGGATTTGGAAGGTTTGAACTTGATGTCTTTTATCCTGAAGTTGGTATATATAATTTAAATTGGTGTGTGCATTTTTCCTGAAAAATGGAACCTCGAGATAATACAAGACTTGAGGAAGTTGCTAATCTCTGTTATGTATGTCGCTTGTCAAAGACAGATTGAATATATATATATATATATATATATATATATATATATAGATAGATAGATAGATAGATAGATAGGAACCATGTTCTACTATGCACTCAATGCTGCTTTTGAAATAAAAAAAAAAAGAAGATAGTACACATAATAAGCAATGAAATGGCATTTCATTGAGAAAAAAACAAAACAAAACAAAAAACAGGTAATGATTAAATGCTTCATTTCTGATGTCAGATTAAAAGAAATGGTAAATATTATTAAGTTTTGTCACAGAGGAATTGAAGTTTGAAAATATATATCAGATTTTGAAGATTTCATGCTAACATGAGGTGTTCTATCTTCCCAAATTGACTGACATTGAGACTCCCAGACTGAACATCAAAAATTGTCTCCCACCAGGAGTCAGCCATCTCTCAAATCCCTTCATTAAGACCAAAATTTAAAACAATTGTTGAAAAATTCCATTTTTCAAGTCACCTAAAAACTATGTGTGTTTATTTTCTGGCTTAAATATTTTAATCAGGAGATGATGATTACAGGTTCATTATTTTGTAAAGGCAATCCTTAAATCTCTTGGTAAATTTACAGATGTTTGAGATATTTTATTTAATTCTGTAATTAAATTCTTTCAGTGAATGCAGAATAGAGATTTAACTAATTTCATATTGCTTTAAAAGCAATAAAAACTAAAACCATCAACTTGCCAAAATGTGACTTTTGTCTTTGTGAATTTTTGATTTGTGCAAGTTATAAAAAGCTATTTTCAATAGGTGTAAATACCTATACAGGTAAAAGCAAGGTACCAAGCACATGTTAATTTCATTTAGGCATCAGTTTGGAAAATGGCAAACATAATCATGTAAAGAATTAATAAAAAAGCTTTAAACAATGTATCTGTATTTTGAATTGAGATTTAAAAGAAAAAAATTGTGTACATTTTATTTTAACATAATACATGTGGAAATTTATGAATGTATAGAAAATTATTCCACAGTTGAGCTGTAGGAATGGGGGAAGTAGCTGTTTTGACAAAGCATCTCTATAAGAGTTATGGAAAGGGCACTAGCAGTGTAAAAGTCCTACAAGATCTTGACATGACTGTGGCAAGAGGAACAATGTAAGTAACCAGTAACATTGTCAATTTTTACTTTCTGTCTATTATTATAGGATTTGATTTGATCCTACAGCACATCATGTACCAAAAGATTTTAATCTTACCATATTATGTAACCATAAACAGTACTTATAGTGGGGACAAACTATTCAGATTTGTTATAAATGTCATTTGTTATACTTGATGAGTTCATGATATGTTTTAAAACTACAGGGAATGAAAATCACTTCACTGTTAGGGTGAATAACAATAAATTACTGTGTGTTGAAATTGACCTTTTTGCACTTAAAAATTACTCAATTTATTGGTGTAAACTAGTTTTGTCCGTTGGTGTCATCACAAGATAAGCAATACATATCAATCATTACATTAAATTTAATTTATACTCATGCCTTCTAACAATAATTATTATCCTTCAGAATAATATAGTCCATTTCATTGGTCAAGGGCTGGTCACATAAGGGGAGACAATTCGTGATGTTTCCCTCATGTATATTATAGATATAAAAAAGCTTAATGATAGTAAATTGAAAATAAATAATGACCTGTATGCACTAAAATACAAAAAAAATCTCATCATTTTGAATTTGAGAGTTGAAAAGCACATACTAGTTACTAGCTATTTTTTCAAATTGCAAAGTCTAGCTTCAAAATTTAAGATGGAGGTGTGGGGGCTATAGATCAGATTTTTGAATTATTGGCCAAAATACAAAATTTTCATAAACTTTTGGGTAAAGTAGGAGAGAGAGAGAGAGAGAGAGGGAGAATTCATCAAAACATTGTTATTTTTGTATTTTGCTATTTTTGTAAATGCAGCGTAACATAATTCATAAATTTTTCCAGTTATTTACTAGAGTTATCTTTGATTTCGCTACCATTTCTTTGGTTGCCTAATATTCTGAACCAGATACTCCTTCTACCTCAGTACTGTTCTGTTTTTTCTGACAAAGTGTTGCAAGAGGGTATATTTTAAATCTACAGGCAACAGAGTATGGAGTGATTATGCTTGGCTATTGTATCAAGATGGTATATGCCTTGGGTAGCATGTATTTACTCACTGATTAATTCTTACCTTTTAAAATACAGTAGAACAATATTATGCAAATTTATTTTTTGCAATCTTGAAGTGCTTGCAAAGAAAACAAAAACTGGATTATCACACACACTCCCCTCCCCATACCATTATATGGTATCTAAGCTTTGTGTGGTAGTATAAGATTGAAGTATTTTGAATTCTGTTTGAAAGAATATTGATATATTGAACATGATAGATATGGATTGCTAGGCCCAAGTGGTTGTGGGAAAACAACTTTGTTAAGATGCATTGTGGGAAGACTACATGTGGATTCAGGAAATGTCATTGTCCTTGGCAACAGACCAGGAGCCAGAGGACATGGAGTCCCAGGACACTTAGTGGGATATATGCCTCAAGTAAGCGATCTATTCGCTGAAAATGAAATAAGACTACTTTTTATAGTTTAAATATTCCATTAAACATAACTTTTTTTACTAATGATTTACAAAGAGAAGAACATGGTTTTTATAGTTACACATTCTGCAAATGATGTAGGGAGACAAATTTATTTAAGCAGCTTATTTTATATGGATGATTCCGCTGCACTTAGTGAATCTACGGAAACTTCTGGTTTACTCACTGAAGAACTTGATCACTATTCTATATAAGTGCCTTATTTTTCAGGAAATAGCTTTATTTGACAAGATGTCTATTGAGGAAACTCTGTCTTACTTTGGAAGAATTCACAGAATGTCCAGAAGTGAAAGAAAGAGTAGAACTGAATTCCTTCTCCAGTTCTTGACTCTTCCTGAGTCCAGCAGGCTCATCGAAAACTTAAGGTGAATTCATGTAGCAGTTTAAAAAAAACAAACTATTGTTCACATTGATTTTTCTCCTCAAGTATCAAATGGCCACCCTGAATACCAGCTTATAATGGTGGTGTATATTCAATTTCAAACTAATGAGTATCATAAACCGTAATTTTGATAGTTTCTATTATCTTATGCTTGTATAAGAACATCGGATTATGAAGATTACACAGTTACATGTATGTTAGATATAAATGAACCTTTAAAAATACAGTTTACCCATATTATTTAAAAGACAGATTTTGAAATAAAAATTTCAGTTTTATTTTATGAATGTATATACATGTACTGTAAAATCATTAAATAGAGAACCCATGCAGAAAAAGCTGTGTAGCTGTTGCCTAGCACCCAGCACTGACTGGCTTTATTACTTCAGTAAAAGATGAAGAAGAGTTAGCTATATATAATATATAGTTCAACAAAGTTCCGCAAACACATTACACGAAAGTGATGAGATGGACACATATACATACACTTAAGGTGGATTAGCAGTCATAACTACATGTTACATGTACAAAGAAATAAAACAAAAAGGAATGTTCAGAGTATTGGGGCAAACTGGTGGCCTTGTGTGAGCGCAAGAATAAAAAGATAGATAAGTGATTAGATTGGTAGCACATGAATGACCCATATGAATAATAGGGCTTGTTTTGCCAGGTTAGAGTCCATGTTTCTAAAGCTTTGGCATGGTGAATGTGGTTTATGCAAAAAAGAAAGGTCACAGCTGAGGCAGCAATTCTGAAAATAGAAATTGGCAATTAGACTTAGAACAAAATGATGTCCTGCATGATCAGATAGGTGAAATTTTTTATTATTTTGTATCATTATATTTATTATAAAATTAGGGGAGAGTGGGTGGGTAAAGCAGAGTCTGCTGTCTTCTTGTAAGCAAAACTGGAAGAGGAATTGCTATCTGATGATAGGTTGCAATATTGATGATTGAATTCAAATAATCAACTTTGTTTTCTTATGTGGGCTTTAATTTTCATTTTGGTTATGCCTACAAGTAACGAAAAACTACACATAAGAGAAACTGAATTACCACGAAGAGTAACTTCTCTTACACTATGAAATTTGGTTCTACCAAACATGCTTCTCTCTCTGAAACCACAAAATCTGGTCTCATGAAACTTACTTCTCTTTCTTAAAGCATGAAATCTGGTGCAAACAAGCATGCTTCTTTTTCTCAAATGATGAAATCCGGTGCAAACAAGCATGCTTCTTTTTCTCAAATGATGAAATCCGGTGCAAACAAGCATGCTTCTTTTTCTCAAACCACAAAATACAGTGCTAATGGACATACTTTAATACCTTTCCCAAACCATGAAAAGTAGACCCCACAATAATAAGTGATTGGATAGTACATTCGACCACCATGACAACACCACTGATAAACTTGGCTGATTACAGGGTAAACATGGTTTTCAAAGTGATACATGTAAATAAAGTTCACTTAGGTATTGGTACAATATTTTGCAACAAGAATGAATTCCTTGTATCAAACTCTGTCTATTCAGTTCATGTATTTGGGATATGTTTAATTTTTTCAGGTACAATATCAGTGTAATGCAATGTTTATCATTGTAAATCTTTAAAGTACTATAGCATTTCTCTTCACTTTCTGATGCTCAGCTGAAAATACTGGGTCACCACCAATTTGAAGTTGATACTGGTTCTCTCCCTACTTTATGAATCAAGATTGTTTCTGAGTGTCTAAGTAAATATTGTTTCTCAAATTCCATAATAAAGATTGTTTCAGATGTCATGATAAAAATTGTTTCCAAATGCCAAGTAAAGATTGTTTCTCAAATGTCATATAGTTAAAATTATTTCCACATGTCATAGTAAAATTTCATAGTAAAGATTGTTTCTAAATGCCATAGTAAAAATTGTTTCTTAAATACCATAGTGAAGACTGTTTTTGAATGTCAAAGTCAACTTTGTTTCTGAATGTCAAAGTCAAGTTTGTTTCTGAATGTCAAAATCAAGTTTGTTTCTGACTGAATTAAACCAATATTTTCAGTGGTGGACAGAAAAGAAGAGTTTCTCTAGCTGTGGCTTTATTGCAGGAGCCAGAGCTACTGATTCTTGATGAACCAACAGTTGGGGTGGATCCCATACTTAGAGAGAGGTTAGCTAATACAGAATACAACATTGGGGGATTGAGGAGTTATTTGAAGAGATAAGACTATAAATCTACCTATTACAGAATAATCATTAAACAAAGAATATAATTACAGAATCTGGGAACATCTACTGAGCATCACGAGAAAACTGAACTCAAAAACAGCCATCATTATTACCACACACTATATTGAGGAAGCAAGACAAGCCGACAAAGTCAGTAAATCCTTCAGTGATTTCTATGACATTAATCTGAATTCTAGTAGAAAAGTGCAGAAATCAGTTTGCAGAAACATTTTGGGACTATCTTGGTTCGTGAATTCATTTATGGCAATAATGGGGAGGTCATTAGAATATGGAGGATTTAGACTGCATGTTCTTAAGTTACTTCCACTGGCTTGGTGTGACAATTGTCTTGTACATGTAATTATAGATCCTACTTTCATCAAATTATGACTCCAAGGGCCAGGATGTGGCCAAATTAAGATTTCAATATTTATTTATTTTTTTTTTTTACGTAATGTTTGTATGGGTATTGAAGATTTTGTATATACGGAGTGTTTGTATGGGTTCTGAAGATGTGTATATTGCAAGGATTTTGATTTTCTTCAAATTTTGAGAAAATAAATGGCTTTGAACATAGTCTGTTTTTGAACAAATATGACATTGTTGGATTTAGTCTGTTTTGAGCAAATATTACAAAGTAGGTACATGGTTTGTCCATCAAACTGTACTGCATTTGATTCTCCAGTATTTTCTCTAGTGTTTGAAAAAATTACAAGTGTTTGACCTTAATTAGTTTTTGGGAAATATTTTGCACACTGTCAAGAGTTCTTAGTTTGTCTATCTACTTCCTGTCATAGTTTTTAAGCTAGGACCTTTTATCTTAAACTGTATGTTTATTACAAATATTAAACATTCGTATAATGCAAGCATTAATTTATTTTTTATGCACCTGCCTTTAGAAAAGATGTAATGTCATAGAAATCAAACACTTTAATAAAAACATGTGTGACTGATATACTGTGAACCGTTTCTGATACTATTAAGGTTGGCTTGATGAGAAATGGAAGACTTCTTGCAGAAGATTCACCTACAACATTAATGGATCTTTACAAAGAGGATGTGAGTATATACTGAATACACAGCTTTCATGTCCAGTGATTGTAGCAACAAAGTAGTATCAAATAAACCTCATACAGACTTATGTATTGACTTTATTAAAAAATTAGATTTTAGGAGAGGGCGTTCTAAGTTATCAGAACTTATGCCTAATCCTTTTGTTATAACATCTAGCAATAAAATATGTTCAAATCAAATAGAATTAGATAAGTTGAACATATAATCTTCTAAACATGCAAGAAAGTACATGAATGTAAAGTTTAAATTAATCCATACTGCCAATATTTCTTTACCCCAGGCTCTTAATAATGAGCAAGAGACTCAGTTTGGCATTGTGGCCCACTGGCCTGCTGTTAACCTGCTTATATGGGTTTTTTCCTAATTTTACAGAGTTTGGAAATAATATTCCTGAAACTATGTCATGCAGATCAAAACACTCTGAATATGGATCTTGCACAAGAGGTATGACAGTACATACTGCACCCTTGGCAGTAAAATTTTTGATGTGAAAAAAATATAGACGTTGAATTGCCATTCATATTTTCTTTTTCAACTTTTATAAAAATATATAACTGTGCTCCCTCCACTCACTTGTGATACCAACCACTAGTAGTTGAATCATATTTGTCTTTCTCCACTAAATTCAAGTACTTTAATTCACTGTGACTCACAATATATCTAGCAGTAAATAGTGCTAAAACTCCATGCTACATGTACTCAATGATGTGATTGAGTTAGATGGAAACAGCAATAGAATTAGCCATCACAGGTAATAACTATTATGAAGGGCAGATAACTCTTGCCACTAGACTGAAATTTGATAAGAATTCCAATCTGTAAACAAACAATACATGTGATGGGGAAAAATCAATAGTACTAAATTGACATACATGGTAATCAAAAAATACCCAGGAACAAAATATAAAAACAAAATATGCCATGTACTATCCATGCTGATTTTCAATGGACACCCTTTGATAATGATTAAATACAAAACTCATTTATACATCATTTACGACTTTCTGAATTCCCCATTCTAGAATAAGGTCTTAATTCTTGCATCATTTAATACAGTAATGTGTGTTTTGCTGTGCAAGGTTTTTTGTATACCTACTGTATTGTTGTGTTCATATTTGAAAACACCATTGATTTTCATTTCTTCAGAGTCACCAGCCAAACAAACCTGTTATTAAGATGGTGAACTCTGGACATGAGCCAGCTGGGGAGACAACTCCATTACTGCTGCATGACACAGAGAATTATGGTAATATTTTTTACGTATGAAAAAATTATTTCCAGGCTTGATACTTATATGTCTTTTTATTTAAGCTGCAACACATCGTTATTTTGCGGCAGTATCACAAGTAGGAACTATGGGCACTTAGTTACTGGGGGGGGGATATGTCTACAAGGCAATCTTTGAGAAATTCAGACGACAGCCATGCTTTTATTAAAATGTTTACTACTCTAGGTTATGGATGTCAGTTGTTGTTTAATTGCCACTCTTGTATAAAATCTGTACTGAGGTACACTTCTGTATATATTAAATAATGGAAATCCTTAAACTCGGGCATGTGTTACTTTTCTTGTAACTAGTAATTAAAATATATCATAGAATTGTTTAGAAGATATAAGGTATATAACTCAGAAAGCTGACCTGTATATCTAAACTTTATGAAAATGATCTTCATGTAGAAATTATATATATTCTCTTTATTTTGCATGTCTATTTTACATGTCATGGAAATATATTATTTAAAGAATATGTACAGATGTGTTTGAAATAATAAAAATTGAACATATCATGTCATTTGTTTTTCTCTCTCTCTCTCTTTTTTTATGCAGGTGTCAACAGTTTCATGTAAAACTCTCGTCATAATCAGAATATTTATATAACGTTTAGGTGTAGAATAGTTAGACTGCATGAATAGATTGTGGTTACTTAATACTGATATTCAGAATATATATCAGAGGTAATCAAACTTTTTATGGTGACCTTAGTAACAATCCATAGACCTTAGAATACTGTATACTGGGAAATCTTCCTTCCTGTTATTTTTGCCTGGATGCATTGAAAAACAATTTCATCCCATTTTAGATTGGTCCAAAATCATTTGCTGCTTTAAATTAATGAGTAAAAATAAACTTTTTCCAATTTGCCCATTTAGGATGAGGAAATGGGTGAAAAAAAATCAATCAAAATTTCCAGTTTCCAATTTGCCCATTTAGGATTAGGAAATGGGTTAAAAAATCAATCAAATTTTGCAGTATAGAGTGTTTTGAACTTTTGCAAAGTGTCCAGCCACAAAACAAATTATGATTCTTTGAGAACAGGAATATATATAAAGTTTATAATTTTAAGGCATTTTAAATGAAAATCCATCATTTGTTTATGATTCTTGTTGTTTGATGCTCAGATACTCCAAAGCTTGTATTTAGGATAATCAGTGTTTCATTGAAATTCAGACTAGTGTGAAAGTATTGCCATATGAATTTTTAGATTTGCAGCAAGAAATTAAAATATATCTGGTGTGGTTACAAACATTTTAACACTACCCTGAGTAGAACCAATTTGATGTAGTTTGTGAACAGAATCAGTATGATGTGATATATTGTGGTGTGTTGTAGATGCACATATAGAAGTACATGGGAACTTCCTATGCCCAATTGGATTACCATCTCCCAGAAATATCTTTGCTCAATTTTTGAAGAATATCATATTTATGAAGAGAAACATTGGGTAAGATTCATTTATGCTTCAGACAAACATTTTAATTCAAAACAATACAAACCATTATAGGAGAGGGATGTTAAGTACCTTTTAGTAAGTTGGTGCAAGTTACAGCTAATTTTTTCCCCACTTAATTCACCAATACCTCGATATTATCAATAAGAATGAGAACTTGTTTATTGGGGTGAGGTTGCTGCTGGGATATCCTACAGATGTTTGTATTAAAAACCTAACAGACTAGTTATATGGTGGGTTATTTTGTCTGTACTGTAGTTTGGAGTTGCATTATTTGATGAAAAAATAGAGGAATATTCTATATTAAACAGTCCCTGTTAAACCAAATTTCCGATCATGAATCCAAACAGTCATTTTTAAACATTCATTAGCAAAATGCTATAAACCTTTGCATACTTAATAGAAAGAATTTATAGAAAGCATTTACTATTCCATTTCAGTTTTCTTCTGTTTCAGTTTATTTTACCATCAATTCAGATCATCCTATTCTGTCTGTGTATTGGAAGTCCATCATATGGATTAAAGGTGGCCATCGTCAACAACGAAACAGAAGGACTGGGACAGCTATTTATCAGGGAGCTAGATAATGAAACAATTAATAAGGTAATTAACATGTATGGGTGATGTTTCATTATTGTGCCAGCTATTCACCTCAAAGACAGCCAAAGCAAAATAATTCCAGAATCCGTGGTGTGGGCATTTCTGTCAGATACGACATCCAAGCCATAGACATGGGCATATCTGTCAGATCTGACATCCAAGCCATAAGCATGGGTATTTGTATTAGATCGAACATCTGAGCCATACGCATGGGCATTTCTATTAGATCTGACATCTGATTCATAAACTGTCAGTGATTTCCATTTTCCATAAATTTTGAGGGGAAAATGTTTGTGCACAATTTTATCAAAATATGTACGTCTATTGCAATATTTAATACAATGTGTACAAAATGTTGATGTATAAATAGATATTTAGTTTCATTCTGCATTTAGTAACTCCTACAAAAAGCTGATTAATGACGAACAGGGTTATATTGTTATTTTATGTGTAAAGTCAATTTGTTTTATGTAGGTAATATATAAAGACATGAATGTGGCACTAGATTCCGTAATACGTGGGGAAACGTGGGGAGTCATTGGAATAGGGGCAAATTTCACTCAGGACCTCCTCACAAGGTAGGAGTAGATAACAAGGCTATAAAATGTCAAATGTGTTATGTATGTCTTTTTTAAAAAATACAGGAGGGTAAGAATCGACTTGTAGGCGAGTGTCTATGGTACTTTTATTTTTGTCAGAATTCCCAGCTGTTAACATAGATGTACTATATTTATCCAGCAGTTCTGTATTCATATCATTGTTTACAACTGCAGCACATTCATGAGAAAATGTCTATCATTACAATTTGTAAAGATATCAAAGACAAAATCATTGGAAACATGAATATAAATTACATTACAGATTTACCAATATATCAGGGGTTGACAACCATACAATTGAAGGGAGCTGTATACAACTGTATTTAGATACAACAAGTGAGTGTGAATTATTCACTTTTTGAAAATGTTATTTCACTGAATAAAAATATGACTTAGTAATACTCTTGATGTCTTCTACTGGATGTGTAATTTCATTAGTGATTACCAAGAATCAAAAATGTACAGAAATATGTTTGGCAAATACTGGAAAAAAATCAGTGAAAACTGGATTTTATGAGTATTTCTCTTACAGATCAACAGATTACATTACAGTTACAAGAGTCAATTGCCTCTTCATTTCAAGCATTTTCTGAAATATTACTTCGAACATTCAGCCTTAATCCGAATTTAGGACAGCTTCCCATAAAGGTCAGTGAAAAATTATGGTAATCTGACTGCTTTGTACAATTAAATGACAGCTCATTTGTTGAGTATACATTTGTGAGTGGGTGTCCTTCAATACACATCTAAATTAACAGATTCTTAAACTACTTTCCTTTACAGATGAATGATCCTATTTATGGTAGCAAAGACCCTAACTTCAGGAACTTTATAGCACCTGGCATAATACTCAGGTACAAAGTATGCAATTATCTCTTAATTACTCTGGTAATATAAGGTCAGTATGTTTATTGAACATTAGCAATTATTGAGAACTTCCAGGCCTTGCATTTATGCCCTGTAGATTACATGTACACATATATGATTTACCCCATGCTTTCATAATTCAAATATCCTAGACATTTGTTCCTTTAATTTAAAAAGTTAATTGAAAACTGTCAAAGATACATTAAGACAGATCATGAAAAACTTGGCTGGGATAAAATCTGCAAAATAATGTAATGTCATAATTGAAATAAGGATATTACTAAGTATATATTATACAAATGTATTTAATTCCAATTTTATTTTCTTGTGAATTTTATTTATACATAAAAATTAACCATGTAGCTATTATGGTCAAAAGAAATATGAATGTCCTACTCAAGTTCTGCAATTTGTGTCTGATCAGTATGAAACCAAATTGATGAAATCATAACTATATATTGAGTAATGGTGACACATACAGAATTTGTTAGTGTCATTTAAATTTTGACAAAAAATTTGGAATATTTTATATATATGTCATGAAATATATATGGATGTGTGTGTGTGTGTGTGAAACACTGAGAATTTATCAATATTTTGGAGGTATGTTGATTTCATTCATTGACAATAGATAAAAGATTCCATTTAGCATGTTGGTCTGATTTTCCTCTATCATACACTAAAATAAAACTGCAAAAGTATAGCATTAGGCTGCATATTTTAAAAGTTGTTTAATATACCAAGTGAAAAGTAAGAAACTAACATACACAGAAAATACTTCTAGAATCCTCTGTTAAGAAAACTTTTAAAGGAATTCTAAAACACCAGTGTAATTGTAAAAATTAGAGATGGTTTTGTGTTGAGATGTTTATTAATCACTTCATACTGAAAGCAGTAGGATTCTAGCAGCATTTTCGTTAAACTTTGGGTATTTTACTTGTTTAAAATTTTGCCAATCAAATCGATGTTTAAAGCTGGGAAAGTGTTATACTTTTTCATTTTTTTAACATACATTCGTGATCTTTTCATGTCAGCCATTTGATGATGTCATACTGAAGTACATATTTGTCTCCTTGTTATGATACAAAGTGTTGTAATGTAAGCACTCAGAATAGGTTTTCAAAGGTTAAGTAGCTTCCTCCCTTTGTTTAGGACAGATTTTAAAGACTGCACAATTTACATGAATAGATGTGGTATAACCTGCCACAACATACCAACAGTCATCTTTGCAAGCCAAGGGTTTTCGGTCTACTCTGCACCCCACGGAGTGGACCCAAAACCCATGGCTTGTGAAAATGACCAGTAGTGAAAAATCTTTCTAAAAAATGGACAACATAGGCTTAAACAAATGTATTGATTGTCTTGTAGCATCACCTTTTTTATGGCCACTGGTCTGACAACATTGGCTTTTGTGATAGAGAAGAAGGAGGGATTGTTAGATCGGAGTTTGAGTGCTGGAATGTCTGCCTTCGAGATTCTCCTGGCCCATGTCTTTACACAGCTGTTTGTGCTGACAGTTCAAGTTGCTCTAGTTATGGTGTTTGCTTTAGCAGTTTTTGAGGTTAGCTTCCCATGTAAACTATTTTTAGCACTGTTTTACAGAGCCTAGTTTGAAATAAAAGGGTGTTTAAAACTAGATTTCCAGGTATGAAAAGTTCATTTGTGAATTTCCTCTCTTGTAGATTAAAAGGCAGTTCTTCTTATTTTTTTTATTATGATCCAAATACAGAACATAAGCATCAGCACACTGAGATTTGTGTTTTAACAGTCTGTTACTCTTTCATGACATCTTTTGATGATGTCTATGAAGTTTTGCATGTCTTTGTTGATATGCATTTTTTTAATTTCTAGATATTCACCCATTATGTCAACTCTATGCTATATACCATTTCTTCGCTTGCAGGTTCCATACAAAGGCCCCCTGATATGGGTCATTTTACTGGTCATGGGGCAAGGATTCTGTGGAATGACACTAGGTCAGTACTTTGATGACTATCAATGTTTAATGGGCCTTGAAGATGAAACTGCAAAAATGTAGTAATTAGATATTAATTAAGCAACAAATGCTACACCCACCCCCAAAAGAAAAAAACAAAAGAAATATGAATTTGAGAGAGACCTCATACACATGTAGTTTGATGATTAATAAATATAGAGTACATGTAATATTTCAAGGAATATGTGACATATAATTAAAGGTATGCTTCATTATGAAAAGTTGTGTTTTGTAGGTGTGATATTCTCAGCAGTCTGTGAGAATGAATCCTCAGCAATACAGCTAGCCCTTGGTTCTGTGTATCCAATGTTACTTCTAAGTGGTGAGTATTCACAAAAAAAGACACATTTAACACATTATACGACTGAAAAATACATCCTCAAATTATTTTTAGTACAGATATGAACAATGATGTTGAAATTTGATGTGGTTTCTCAAACTTCCATTCTACATGTACTTTTAAATTTCATACAGTTTCTGCTTTATGGAATAATTTCAGTTTGTTTTTGTAATCTTTAGGTATAATACGTGTTTGTAATCTGTAGATATAATATGTGTTTGTAATCTGTAGATATAATACGTGTTTATAATCTGGAGATATAATATGTGTTTGTAATCTGTAGGTATACTATGTATTTTTAATCTGTAGATATACTATAGGTATAATGTGTGTTTGTATTCAGTAGGTATAATGTGTGTTTGTAATCAGTAGGTGTAATATTTGTTTGTAATGAGTAGGTATAATGTGTGTTTGTAATCAGTAGGTATAATATGTGTTTGTAATCAGTAGGTATAATATGTGTTTGTAATCAGTAGGTATAATATGTGTTTGTAATCAGTAGGTATAATATGTGTTTGTAATCAGTAGGTATAATATGTGTTTGTAATCAGTTGGTATAATATGTGTTTGTAATCAGTTGGTATAATATGTGTTTGTAATCAGTAGGTATAATGTGTGTTTGTAATCAGTAGGTATAATATGTGTTTGCTTTCTTTAGGTATAATATGTGTTTGTAATCTGTAGGTATAATATGGCCCATTGAGGCTATTCCAGAATGGTTGAGATACATCAGTATATGCCTGCCTCAAACCTATGCTGCAGAAGCAATGAGATGTATTCTTAGTAGAGGTAATAAACATTCTTCTTTATTCTAAAGAAATATATTTATACCAGATCCAATATGCACTTCCTATTACTGGCTACTCAATTTGAAATGTTTTATGAATTTATATTTAATTAGGAAATATGTATGAAGGGCTTCACAAAGTAAGGTATCACCTCACAATAGGAACTTTCAGAAGTTCCTCTCTTCTGGCCTCCAACTTTCACATTTTTTGGCCTTAATATTCAATATGAGTCAAGATCTTTGTGTAAGGTAGCAATCCTGTAAGTGTCGTTTATTTTAGATACAAAATACTGTCAAAATCTTGTTCACAGGGAATTGGTTTAAAATCAATAGGAATCCAGGCTCCATGATCCTTTTCAAATTGATCTGCATGTATTCATGAAATGTTGATATTTATAAGTCAACAAAAATTCATTTTGAGGTTATATTTTAAATTCTATTCAAAATGTTAAGAAAGTGTTTTAACGATTTTAACACACCATGGGTATGAACAAAATCTTGTTTTTTACTTAAGTTTGTTTAGTTTATGGATATGGATCCAGGTATTTGTGTTTAATTGGTAGCATCCATGAAATCTGTGGAATTTCCCTCATTGCCCTTGACCTTTTATATTTCATATTCAATAAGAACTTAGTTTCATATGCAAGAGAAATAGATAAGAAATTTGGCTTAAACATTTGGTTACACCAACAAAAACATACATAGGCAAGATACTACCAGTGTATATCCTCTTTGCAAATATTGTTAGAAGATAATAAAAACCAGTGTATTCCCATTAAAAAATACTAAAAAATATGGGGAATTTTATTTCCCAGGATGCCTTTTGGTATGATGTCATTTTGATAAGGAATAAGATTTTATGGTCTGTAGAAAATTAAGATTAATTTTCAAGAACATGTACTGCTTCTTTTACCACTCATGTTGGATATAAACAGACTTAAAAGTATTTATCAGAGTACTGGATGCAAGGCTGTTTTTACCATGTGTTATATTTGCTCATACATTCAGATTGGGAAATAATTTAAATCCAGATTTAAACTATCCCACAATTGTTTATTGATACTTTAAAGTAATGAATGAATTTGTATTTGCCCAGTTTTGAATATGCCCATTTAGGATAAGAGGAAATAAGCGGAAAAAATGGACAAATACTTCTTGTATACTGTATTATGTTGAGCAATGCATACATTTTCATTATCCTGTTTGACTAGGTTGGACTCTGGTAGACATGCCAGTTTGGAGGGGCTACCTGGTCAACACCGCCTGGAGCTTCGGTCTACTGGCGCTGGCAGGAATCATTCTCAAAATCAAAAGTTAGGACAACCATACATCTATCATTGACAATCAGAACAGTGCCAAGCATTCTAGTTTGAATTGGATATTTCTGTTGTTGATTTGTAATATATGGATTAATATTTTGTGTTACTGGACACCACCAGATAACTGAAAAATTGTTGAGTGTGGTGAAAAACAAGAAATAATCAATCCATACTAAATTCATTAATGTAGTTTTTCATGAAATCTTTTCAAGTTTTAGTTAACTGTCTTGTTATTTCTCTTTTAATTTTTCAAGCAACTTAGATTTAAACATTTATTTCAATCTATTATTAATTTATGGTGTGTATGTCTTTATGCGCCTGGAGTCAAAGATTCGGGGGGCATATAGTTTTTGGCCTGTCCATCTGTCTGTCTGGGGCCAACTTTAATCTTGGTCATATCCTTTACACCGAAGAGGTAGGTCTTTCATATTTGGTATGTGTATTCCTTGTGGCATTGTTCCATTGACACCAAAATCTTTGACCTGATGACCTTTACATTGACCTCTAACCTATATTTAGAAAATTTTAATATAAACCATATAACAAAAGTTTCAACTACATTATCTTACAGTTCCACTTTGTATAATCTGTAATTTTACAAACACATCTTGTTTATTTATGCTAAATTCTCCATTTGCAAATATTATAGTAGACATTTCTTTATGTGTATATTTTTGTCTTCCCTCCCTTTTTTATGCCAGTCATGAACAGGTTGTATAATGGTATAATACTGTGTGTCTTTCCATCTGACAGCACCTTGTAAGTCAGATAAAAACAAAACTTGTAAGGCTAGGATCAACAAAATTTGTACAAATAAAGATTAGGAGTAAAAGCCTAGTATTTTTCAAGGTTAAGGGTCTTGTTTAAACTTATATGGGTAATTGAAGATTGAAACAATGCCAATAAAACTAGGATAATCAAGCATTATACATATATTCAATGATCATTGGTAGGTTCTTTTATAGTATGTTGTCATGTTTCTATCTGTCTGTTTGTTTGTTGTCTGTCCATGCATCAACACCTTGTGTGAAGGATAAAATGTATACTAATTAGCCTTGGATAATCAAATTTGGTACACATGCTCCCCATGTTGAAAGGAGGGTGCCTCTTATTTCTCAAGGTCAAAGTGGTACTTTCATGGGTAGTCATGAAGGAAAAACAGAACAAGGTTAGGATCATCAAATGTGGTGTACATGTTCCTTATGGTGTGGGTGCCAAATGACTTTTGAAAAGTAATCATTTTGCTTCTCAATTATGCTTTATTATAATACAATCTTTCTTCAGTTTAATTTGTAACAATGTCATCTTCTAGCAAACAGATACTCTCCAGTATCAGAGGAACTGTCAAAAGAATGTGATCAAAACCATTTTTTGACCAAAGATGTTTATTTTTTCTTTGATTACTACAGCATTACAGAATATATTAGAAGAGTGGAGTTTGCAGGTGAACATTGCTCATTTTTTGCTTTTTTTTTTGTTTTAATTTTGTCACATTTTTCTCTCACACTGAGATGTGGATGTTTAAGGAAGTCCTCAATATCGTTTATATTATAGTAATTTGGTATTATATATCATGATATATAATCAGAACATGTAGTATTAATATATGCTATTAAAGTTTATTACTGCTCAGGGCTCTGCCAGTGTACAGTCATTTATATTTTAATTTTTTTTGCTTTATTACATTCCATAGGATTTTAAAGAATTGTTCTATTTTTGTGTCATGAATTAATTCAAACCCAGAGCTTTAGATAGAATTGACATGTGTGATGAAATCATAGGTAGGACCTGATTATGGATGGGACCCCTCCTTCCCCATCCCCTCTGAAATTTTTAAATGTGTAATCTATTTTTATGTTGATCTGTGATAGCCTAAGAGTGTGCAAGTAGTATCTGGTACCACAAGCAATTATATCACTTGGTTTCGAATGTACTATTTAATAGTAAATTCGAACCCAAGTGATATAATGGCTTGTGTCTGGTACACAACCTTCATTGTACTCACTGTTTCATTTCCACATACCGTGTATAACTTGTATATTAAATTCAAATGCAATGAAAAATTGTGTGCAATTTTTTTTATCTATTTGAATGAGTACTATTATTCATTATGTGGTGTAATCGAATTTTGTCAAAACTGAATTTCTTTTTTAACAATTTTTGCTCATTTTGTCTGTTATGACATGATGTCTGTTTTGACATGATGTCTGTTAAAGCAAGAAAAATCGGAATACTGGTTTTTCTTCACTACATAGGATCTCGGAAAAATGTTAGAGCCATGAATTGTAAATTCGTCCATTAAGTTGCAGGAAAGACTGAATATTTATTGAAGAGATTAATGTCTATTATTATTTATTTGCTTAAGTTTGATATTTTTAAAATGTGTACCTTATATATAGTTATTACATGCTGACATTAGAAGTGATTATTAAAAATTAAAAAACAAAGTTTTGAATTAATACAGTTTTTATATAGCGCTTTTCTAGCATATGCTACTCGAAGTGCTTCACAATACATTATTACTCCAGCAGACCTTATAACATTCCAGAGCTTTCTTGGTGCAAGCTGCCATTAAGGCACTAGAGCACTAACATTCTAACAATATCTTTCACTATCTGTAGCCAGGTACTCCTTTTACGCTTGGGTGGAGTGAGGAAATTCGTGTAAAGTGCCTTTCCCAAGGACACATGTCGGTCCTGCTGCGGCCAGTACTTGACCCCACAACTTTTCGATTGAGAGTCTAACAGCCTAACCAGTAGGCCACCGACGCCACTTTTACTCAATATATCACTAGTACATCAGTTACAAATTGATTTAATCAAAATTGATGGAAAACTGGTTTTGCATGGTTGTATTTCCATTTGAAAATATAGAGTGCAGGAGTGAAGCAAAAGAATATTTACATACATATAGTTTGAACATTATATATATATATATATATATATATATAGACACACACAGGTATATTATATATGGTAGTAATCAACACAGACTCACCCTTTTCTAATGCCAAAAAATGATGATAATAATACGATATCATACACAAAAATGCATGCATTTTAGTGAGATTTAATTTTATCAGGCATTTGGCAGAGCTCCAATTGTACTTTAATTAACTGGGAAAAGATTTATATTTGTCTGCTCTGAATTTACCACCTTTTAGAGCCAATAAAGACATAATTGTACCTTATATTAGCTTATTCCTACATAGTATATTTTAAAAATTCAGTCAGTCTGAAAAAAAATGTATTAAGCATTCCTTTGTCATTCACTGACAATATATTTTTTGTTAATAAGCAGTATTTATTTTTCCTTTCTGCCCAGAATATTTACTACCCAGTGAGTTGAACTTTTGTCAACAGTTACGTGCATTTCATTTGAAACCATTATTGTAGAATACAAAGCAAACCATTAAAAGTTACGTATTTTCACTGAAACACACACTTTAGAATTGAATCACAGATCTGTAGAGAGGTAAATAATATATCATGTAGATGCCTTGCACATTAATAAAAGTTCTCTATTAGGTCACCTGAGCCAAAGGCTCAAATAAGCTTCTGATCGAAATTTGTCATTATTGGCTTTGTTGCAACTTTCACAATTTCATCTTTTCTTGAACACTGGGCCAATTTTAACCTAACTTAGCACAGAGTACCTATCATTTGGTGAAGGGGGTTTGAGTTTATTTAAATGAAAGGCCATCTCCATTTCCAAAGGGAGAGGATTAAGAAAAAGCATCTCAACCATTGTTCCAGAAAAGATGAAACTCAACGTGATTACCTCCTGACTTAATAAACATTCAAAATTTGTCCAAATCAAGGTCCCCAGGGATAGGGTAGGAATACAATAGGGCATTAAAATTTTATTTGGGGGATATATAGGAAAAATTCTTGTCAAGAACAGCAGTGTTGTAATTAGTAGCATTGATGTGCAAGCATCCCCTTGTAGTGTAGATTCAGTTTTGTTCAAATCATGGCAATTAGGGGATAGGTGGAGCCACAATAGAGAAAATATATGAGATAATATAGGGGGGGGCGGACATGTAAAATATTTTTTCTGAAGACCAAAGGGGCCTTGATTAGTTACATATATGAAAGCATCATCAGGAAGTGCAGATTTAAGTTTGTTCAATGTGTAGCCCCCGATTGTAGGGTGGGACACAGCAGGGGACAAAAGTTTTACTTGGAAATATGTAATAAAAAGTCTTTAAAAATCCCTTTTTCCCCCTTGAACAGCTAGCCTATAATTAGCAAACATCCAAAGATAATGTAGATTCCAGTTATTTAAATCATACACAGAAGGGGCCATGATAAGGATTCAAATATGTGCGAAATATTTTTTAAAAATAATTTCTGAAGAATAGCAGGACCATGATTTGTCGTATTAATTTGCAAACTTGTATTCCTGGGCACTGCAGTTTCAGTTTCTTCAAATCATGGAGTGGGGATTGATTGAATTGGTATCTTCATATAATTAAAGATATCTTTAATTATTTGAGTTTATTTTAATTTGGTGGTCCATAGCGGGATGGGACCTCAATAGGGATTCAAAGTTTGACATAATAAATCTTTTAAAAAATCTTTCTCAAGAGCAGCAGGGCCATTATAATGGTCATATCAATATGCAAGCACCCTTGGGTAATGCAGAAACAAGTTTTTTTTCAAATCAATGCCCTGAGGGTAGGTTTGGGCCACGAGTTTTACATGAGAATGTACAGGGAAAATTAAAAAAAAAAAAAATTTTTAAAAGAAATAAGGATGATGGGGTTGGAGTGGAGATGAAATTTTACACGACACATGAATCCAGGGCATCCCTTTGTTGTGTATATTTAATTAAGTTGGATTAAGTGTTTACCCCATTTGGCTTTGGTGGCAATCTGTTTAAAATACATATCTCTCAAATAGCGCACTCTGTGCTTATTTGAGAGATATGTAATTTAATCAGATAAGCTTTGGTGGGGTCATGATATGGGTTACCAATTTTTTTCATGGGAGTAAAGAGGGTAAAAATATCCTCATTTAAAATCTGAAGAACAGCAGGACCAGGTTGACTCAGGTGCCAAATCACCAGCTGTATAACCTTAGCAAGCAAATATTTACTTTCAGTGTCAGATAAGACTACACATCTTCAAATACACATCTGATTTTGGCAAGTCTGGCTTGAAAAGTTGTAGTGAAGAAATTTCAAAAGAATGCAAGGTGTACTTTGAGCATCAGACTTTCAAGTGTATTCATTTCTCTAGGGTGTTTGATTTTATCTCCATTTTTTTCAACAGCATAAAACTTGCCAATGCATTTGTAATGTAATGTAGTTACTCTCAATATTCACTGTTGCATTTTCTTGGATGTTGCAAGACAACCTCCAAAGTTGAGAAAAGTTGTTTGAAATATAAAAGCTGAGGCTTTTAAATTTCAAACAACATTTTGAGACCCAAGGGTTATTCTACATAATCCACAAAAAAAATAGAACTTTATTTCTATTCTACTACAACTCAGAAATATACAACCAGTCATTTACCTATACAGGTACAAATTATGTCACTTTGTGACATCTTAGCAGTTTTCAAAATAGACTAAGCCTACATGTTTTTTGCTGATGAAAAAGAAGAGATGGTAGGGTTGAGCTATTTTGAAATAAACATCAAGTATTTAATTCAATGCCGATGGATTATATCAACTGCTTTAAATACACAGTCCAAGAAAAACTACACATACATGGAAGAGGGTTAACTTGTCCGTGTATCACGGTTTATCTACATGTGTTTGGATCTCGGAATGCAGATGACTGATTTATACTTAATGACAAATATTCTTCAGACATTTATAAATTTGTTTTGCAACTGCAACATATATTAATTTTCATGATTATAAAACTGAATTATTAGTTATCAACTTTATTATTGTATTAACAAGTGAGATGTGTATCAATTTTCTCGTAATCAATTATACTATGTACGAAGGTGTATTGCAGAACAATGACTCGCATTCCTTTAACCTTTGCAATAGCAATAGTTGAATTGTTGCTAATGAACACATAAAAGAAAACAGAACACAATTATATATTTATTTGACAGCAAGTGTTCATGTTATCAAAGGACCTTAATATTTCATGTCTTTACTTCAATCGATACACTTGCAGCAAAAGCATTATAAAGAGTTGCAGTAATACAGGTATTTGTCTTTTTTTTTCTTTTTTTTAAAGCACACCAAAACAAAAAAAAATTTTAAAAATGCATCACTACAGTGTAACTCCAGGTTAATAATCTTTGCTCTACCTTTAAGAAATGAATGCAAATGATGAATCGAATCCACTTTGATTTAAAATGTAAAGATATACTAGGCAACATGTGCATCTACTCTTTCATCATCTGACTTTCCTGCAAGGCAATAAAGTTTGGGAATAATTGCACAATTTGAAAATGTCCATATTACAAAACTGGATAAGAACTCCACATTTCTATTTTTTAAAGCTTAGTAGTGTAATTAACACAAAAACCTTACAAAATTCATGAACACACACACACACACACACATATATATATATATATACATACACACACACACACACACATACATACATACATATACGATATGAAATCATTCAACACATCACAGAGTTGCTGGTAAAAATCTGTCCCTTGTCTACAGTATCCAAAAATATAAAATGTCATTATATTAGTCATATGAACTTAAAACCATCAGAAGTAGTATTTGAATAACATGTATGAATAAATGAATTAAATCCCTTTTACTAAAGATGAAAGCTTATGATTGTTTGCTCTTAGATGTGTAGCGGTCAGATGGAATCATTCGCCAATTAGCTAGGTAGAGCACCTTACTCGAGATTCTGGGGACCCGGGTTCGAATCCCAGTCTGGTCTATTGCATTTTCTTTCTTCCTGTTACAGATGCGTGGAAGGAATAATATAGCATATTCAATAAGGGTCCAGTTTACAAGAATTTATCATTGACTCATACAGTGAGAAACTATCATGATTTATGGTACAATCATATATAAAATTAAACTGTCAGAAATAAATTAACAAGAAACATTACACCATTTCTTCAAGGTTTTTATAACTTATGATCTATTTAACAAGTGATCTTGAGAACAATAACAATTTTGGCAACCCTCAAAATTTGTTTTCATTTAGCCACTATCAAAAACATTTCTAATACTGTAGATCACTGTCTTAATGAAAACTGTATTTTCAAGGTTGTCTTGTTGTCAAAATAAGGTTCCCATTAATAATTTTAGCAATTCATAATTTCTACTTAATTAATACACTATCAAAATCATCTCTATTACTGTTTTCATCAATAAATTTTGAACATGTCGGTGAATAAATTAAATATTCTCCAAAATGATGTCTCATTGATAAATGCAACAAGACAGAATCACTGAAAAGTACAGTGCAAAACATAAATGATTTACAACATCTAATAAAAAGCTATTTCGTTGGTAAATTGGACATAGAGTTCTTCAATAAAAACACTAAAAACAATCTACTTCTGTACCATGGAATAAGATCAAACACATTACAAATATACATGTACTTAAGTTATTTTGATTGTTTATATTATGTATCCTTTTACTGTACTTGAGCTTTGATTTACATAGATTTATAGTCCACATGCAGGTTATATAACAAAAACCTGTGTGTTTGTGTTGTTTTCAATCACAACAAGCATTCAGAGTGTATTGCAGGCAATATGAAGTCCCCATCTGTGATAATTTAGTCACAAGTAGGTCAAGCTTAACGAAACTCAACCTTGATCTGCAACTATCCAAGACAAAGCCATGTATACAATTTCAGTCGAATATCTTCATCCAATGTGGAGAAAAGTCCTGAAAATCTTAAGTGGAATAACAGACCGATGGATAGACAAGCAGATCAAGGGTACACTAAAGTCCCCTTCAGTAACGCCAGTAGAGGACTAATAGAGGAAAATGAATTACCAGTATATACTTGTACAGACTGTATAGAGTACTTTTACAAAAAATAATTGCTGCCAACTCAAAGAGAGCTTATACAATGTATATCTGCACAGAATTTTAAATGATGGAATCAAACTTCATTTACATTTCTTTCAACAGCAATTTATGTACATATCATGCAGTAACACAACACCATCAAGAAATCCAGCTTCCATGTAATAGCACATGATAAAATACACAATGCTATAAATGTACACACATTGGTCACACTAGACCTGTCCTTGTGGCACTAATACCTCTGCTTAGCTAATTTGTATTAGGACGTATTTGAAATACTGTGTACTAGACAGTTATTCATGCCTTTTCAAAGCTTGATTTTTATCAATATATTCAAGAGGTTAAAAAAAAGAAAGGTAAATACAAATCTTAGTGGCACAGTATACATGTAGCTCTATGTAGCAACATATCAGGAAAAATTGCATTTCCTATGACCTTAACTGTACATTTGACCTTGGGTTAGGTTTATGTTACAACATTAAGAATGAACATGTAATTCAACATTACAAAAATAAAACTTCAAAGATATGACCTTGATAAATGTTATATACTGTTTTTCATGTGACCTTGATATTGTCTAAATGACCTTGGAAATCAATTGAGACACATTTATAAAAGTGTAAGACATCTCTGCATCAAGTGCTACTGTATAAAAATCTTAAAATGCATGGTCTATACATAAAATGTATGTTTTTATTGACGTTTGCATTGTTTAAATCACTTGAGCTGGAGTCAAAGCATGCCATCAAGTCAATAGTAACCTCGGTGTCAAGTACAACCTTTTTATCTTTCTATGATGTAAACAGAATGTACAGTGAATCTATTCAGTGCACAGGTTTACATGGTACAGTGTACATACACTTCCACAAAATCTGAAGAAAAATGAAATGAATAGCATTATACAAATTCTCTGGACTAAAAATGTTTATCGACGGACAGGGATATTCCAATATACCTTACCAAACTTTGTTTGCAGGGAAATAGTGATCAGTTTATCATCTCTAACACAAGTTCATTTAGCTGCAGTGTTCCATCCAGTGTTAATGAAAGAAATCTTTCTGCTGCTTTTGCACTGACTGTGCGTAGGAATGGCAGACGTAGAAGCATTTTTCCATATCTTTTCACATTGCCAGGATACTTATGATTGTGATATTTACGCAGTCTATCTAAAATCTGGGTTTGTAATAAAATGACTTTCTCCTTTTCCACCAAGTTTTGAGCATCTATAAATGTAATACATACATATATATGTATATTACAGTAAAATATTGCTGAGCATTGCCAACTCCAGACATGTTGAAATCATGTAATATTAAATACATCTAATAATAATTCTTTTAATGCCTGAAATACCTATAAAATGTGTTATAAATTTCAACAATTCTATAAATTCATGCAGTGTGATGAAAATCAGATATCTATAATCAGCTCACTTCAGCCAAATGACAGTTCATGGAGAAATATCTTTTGACCTGGCAGTATTTATAACAGCTCTTCGATGTAGGAGAAGCTCACCTGGATATGTCAATACAATGCCATTCAGGATACAGAATTCCACTTTGTCAATACTCAGCTCCTTCAATCTGGCAGAAAACTCCACAGTAGCTGCTACCAGCTCCTTTCCCCATCCCATCTTCTGAGCCAGCTCTGTGGGTACCTTTAATCCTTCAGCAAACTTTATGCAACTACCTGTATCCATTGACCTTCAAATAAAAGATATCTTACTTATATTTTTAATGTTTTTCCTTTGGTATCTTTAGAAATTGTAATGATGCACATTTTCTATGAATGTGCTGCAGTTGTAAATAATGCACATATGAATACAGAGTACTTACTAAATATAGTATGTCTATTTTAATGACCGGGAATTCTGACAGAAATGAAAGTAGAATGTAAATACAAGAAATAAAAATACATTTTATTTTCCTTTCACAAACAATTGTGAAACAATGCTTTTGAGCATGGTCAGTACAAAATTAGAACAGTCCAGAATTGGACAAATACACGTACTCTCACTGGGTTTTACAGAAACAGAATGCTACCAAGTCACTAAAAGTGTTTTATAGCTCTGGAGTGTGTTCAAAATGTTGACATTGACAAAATTTATTTTGCTAAATAAAGAATTATATACACACTTTCTTCCGTGAATGTGTGAAAAAGTGGTGCATATTACATATCACCACAGGTTTTTGATCCATTTTTCTTTCAAGTGAAGCTTGACTATTAAGTTCATGCCACATAAGATAGATGCACTTTTTCTTACTGTTCACTACTATCTTATATGTATATTTAAAAGCAAAAACTGATCTCTAAATAATTATTGCAGGAATGTAAAATGTAGAAAATGTTATACATGTACTTATCATCTGTAAATAATTACATTATTATGAA
The DNA here is from genome assembly GCA_024699665.1 of Ostrea denselamellosa. Taxonomy (NCBI): domain Eukaryota; kingdom Metazoa; phylum Mollusca; class Bivalvia; order Ostreida; family Ostreidae; genus Ostrea; species Ostrea denselamellosa. The sequence goes on along the minus strand of JAMZEH010000037.1, from coordinate 8,742,215 downwards.
ACAGCCAATTTATTTGACCTGTGTATTCACATTATCTCTATGTATGCCATCATTAAAGGACATAAAGAAATAAGAATAAATTTCATTTTTTAAAAAACATGTGGGTATGAACTTTGACATTTCATGCCAATATACAGTATGTACTACACAATGACATTATTATGGATATCGAGGTCTTACTAATTAACAAAGTGATGAATAATTAATATATTATACAGTAAAAATTCATGACATTCTAATTAAAATTAGATCCTTTGATCTGCTTACTTATGATTGCTACATAGGTGAGTGGATTTTTTATATCAAGAATAAAGAATGTACAAATTTCAGAGAAATCAACATGCTAGTCTCGCAGATTATGTCCGGACAAAATTATGTTTATAGGCAGACATGCAATTTCAATATATCGCCTTGAACTTTGTTTGCTGGGGGATGGAGAGGTATAATCAACCTTGAGGAATGACCTTACCTTTGTAAGTGGCAAAGAGTTAACCTTTCAGTTCATCAAATATGAAGTCTCTTAGACTAAGGCTTAAATTGCATTCAGACAGATAGATAGATCAAAAAGAAAATGACATACAACATCCCCAGTCTTTGACCTATAGTTCTGATGTACTATAAAATAACATTTTTAGTGCTAAGTCTATATTTTTGCATAAATTTTTTAGGATGTCTTGACACAAAAATAAGGTTCTTATAAATATTTTTGTCAATACATATTAATAACAAACAAACTGTAGAATTGCAAAAATCAAGTCTTGCTGTTGAATCTAATAAGGAAATATCATCAGAAGTATTAATAAATACATATGATTCACAGTACATATATATAGAAACCATGTACAAAGCAGCTCCAGTGTTAGTGACTGATGCATCATAAACATACTGTGATGTATCACGCAGTACTCTCTCTCTCTCTCTCTCTCTTTCTCTCTCTCTGGCTTTATAAGATTGATTGATTTGTTTATTGTTTTATGTCACACTCAACAATTTTTTCAGTTATCTGGTGGCCTCCAGTTTTTATTGGTGGAGGAAAGAACCCAAATACAATGTACCCGGGAAGAGACCACCAACCTTCCGAAAGTAAATTGGCAAACTTTCTCACATATATCGGCTCGAGCGAGAATTGAATCAGCACCGACTAGAGGCCTTGTGACTTTGAGCGCAGTGCTCTAACCACTCGGCCACGGAGGCCCATATTTATCAGAAGTTGTAGTTATACTTGACAGACACAATATACTGTGTATTCTGATACACTGACCTGTAAGACAATCTCAATACATTCAGTTCCATAAAAGAGGATTTCAGCAGAGCCATTTGGTCTTCCAATCGTAACTCTGAGAAACCTGTTAAAACAAAACACACACTACATTTATAATAAAAACAAAATCTGGCATATTTAGTTTATCTTAAAGACATATCTTTTAACAGTACAACTAATCCCATTCATGAATATAATTTTTATCAACCAATCTTTTCACATTCTGCTATTAGCATCCTAAATTTACCAGGAACTTTCTTTGCCCAGTCAATAATGTACTTCAGTTCAGCATAACCATACTGCATCAGTTGATTAATGCCCATACTTTGTAGGCATATATTTCCTTATAAAAAAAAAAGAGAAAAATCACCAATTTTGTATCCAATATTCCAGTTACTATAAATATTCAAAATACATATCATTACCCTACTATACCCATAATTCAGTTTGAGATAAACTATTCAGTTGAATACTATAATCTTTTCCAATTCTTACTGCATTCGATGAATTGACAAATGAAATAATTTGATTCAGAACCAAAATTCCAGTCCCACCATTAACAATAAATGTTCACTGACCATCAACCCTTGGAATCAAATCAGGTCGGGCATTAATAAGGCCTTCTGTTATGGGGTCTTCAAATGATTCTAAGACCTTTGGCTCCTGGGCCCCTGGAACAAATAACACCTCCCCATCTGAATTGACCATTGCATGAATTTCGTCTAGGCGTGGCTTCTTGTTTCTGTGTTTCCCTCCAGGGGATCTGTCCTCTCGCACAGCTGAAGATGTAAATTACAAAGTACTGAAAAACTATATTCATGCATTTGCAAAATTTTAGTTTCTACTTCTTCATTTAAAAGGATAGTAACGGTCATTTTATTCAAATTCTGTTGAATGAATTAAAATGACTCGTACAAGTCATTTCTTGTAAATAATAACAACTTTCTGCATTATTTCCCAGTTTAAAACAACTACAACCTTTAAAGTACATCCACTAACTATTCAATCTGCTATAAAGTTGGCGCCTAGTGTAACTATTGACAAACATGCAATCATTTTAAGTTGATAAATATCATTCATTTACCTTTTTATAATATCAGAAAGGAATAAGATGGTTTGGGGTGAGAAAAAAAATCATCAAAATGAGCTAAACTATCTCTTTAAAGGCATCACATAATGCACTCATATTAATTGTTTTAAAGTAACACACCCTCACAAACTAACTTGTAGCTACATTATTTTTTCATTTTTATGGGGTAATCGTGAGCGCATCAAGCGACAAACATTAATTAGAGAAATCAAAGAGGGGGGAATAGGTATCATTGATCCAGAAACTAAAATTAAAGCTATAAAAGCAGCTTGGGTATCAAAACTAATACTAAATAAGAGCAGTTTAAGCAAACTGTTAAACGCATGTTTAGCAACTAACAAAATGGAAATTAACTATATCATAAAATCAAGCGTTACAAACACGTCCGATCTTGATAGTCTAAAAGAACTTTCACTATTCTATAAAGAGGTATTTACTGCGTTTAATGAATGTAAGAATCCAAATAACATTGATACAATGGATAAAATTTTACGACAGAATATCTGGTTTAACGTAAACTTCAAAAACAAAGGAAAAACTTTATACTTCCAGAATTGGCACGAAAGCGGCTTTCAATACGTAAAGGATCTTGTGAATGATAATGGCTTCAAATCACTCAATGAAATAGCTCATGCATTAAAGTCAAAAAGAAACTATCTATGTGAATATTTAACATTAAAAAGTGTTTTCAATTCAAAAATACGCGATACTAATATAAGGAGATACATTAATATCGGTATTGATTTTGATTTTAAATTGCATGGAAAAATAAAGGATATCAATAAAATAAAATCTGGTTTCTTCTACAAAATCTTACTAAATGACAGGTCCAAAAAACCTATAATGGAAAATGTGTGGCAGAAGGAATTTAGCGAGGTAAACCCAATGTCATGGCAAAAGATTTATGATGAAAAAATTGTTAAAATTAATGATAAAAACAATGCCGAGTTTAATTTTAAATTATTGCATAATATGCTGCCAAATAACTTATATCTTAGTAAATGGAATAAAAATATTGAGAAATATTGTAATTACTGTCGAGGTATTGAGAATACAAAACACATGATTTTTGATTGTACCCTTATAGAAAACATATGGAAAAAAGTTTCTGACATACTTAAACTCAATATTACATGGAAACATATTGTTATTGGTTTTATTCACAAAGGTAAACAAAGTAGTGTCATTCTGAACAATGTTATATCCTTCATTGCATGGAAGATTTTTAAATACAAAATGAAATGTAAATTGTTAGAAGAAAATGTTACAAGTGAAGGGCTTACTTCATTTTTAAAGTCATCACTTGCAAGCTTTTTTCTTGTTAATCAGCAAGCTCAAACTGTCAAACTTGATTATTGTATACTTAAAACCCTTTCCGAAAATTTATAAATTGCTATTTTTTATTATATTCAGCACTCACTACATGATGAGCCAGTCATCTTGTAGTTCAACTCGGAGGTAAACCTCTTTGGACTGTGTATGTGTGTAGTATACCTCCGGCTGAATGTGAGTGGTCCATTAAAAATGTACAAACACATTTTGTAATAATTGAACATAATGTATTAAGTTATCAAGTATATGTTTACATATGAAAATGCATATTATTGTATACGACACTAAACTAATTATTGTATACGTATGTTTATATGCTATTATGTTAATTTATCGGATCCTGGGGGCCCCTGGCACCCCAGATAACGACTACAAGGGGATTTCTTAGGAAATTTTACCCCAAAAATAAAGCTATGTAAATTCTGAATAAACGTCAAAAAACTGAAAAAAAAACAAAACAAAAAAAAAACAAAAAAAAACTTGTAGCTACATTTGAAAAAGAATTTTTATTTCCTTTCTTCTATAATGCTCTTACATTCTGTCTCTTTTGCTGTTACTGAGTAATGTATCTCTGAGACTTAGTTTCTCTTACTCTGAGCCAAGAGTCATACTAGAATATTCAGAAAATGTGGCCTTTTTGTGACGACTCTGAGCCAAATGTCATACTAGAATATTCAGAAAATGTGGCCTTTTTGTGACAACTCTGATCCAAATGTCATACTAGAATATTCAGAAATGTGGCCTTTTTGTGACGACTCTGAGCTAAATGCCATACTAGAATATTCAGAAAATGTGGCCTTTTCGTGACGACTCTGAGCCAAGAGTCATACTAGAAATGTGGCCTTTTCGTGACGACTTTGAGCCAAGTGTCACACTAGAATATTCAGAAAATGTGGCCTTTTTGTGATGACTCATCCAGATATTTCTAATGCACTCCTTAATAAAATTTGAGATCCTTACTCATGATTGGAGCAAACTGTAAATCATATCTATGGTTAAAGTTTGCATCTTTATTCACTAAATAATGTAAATATACACCAGTAATACAAGGAATAAATATATTGTCAAAATACATTACAAATTCATAGAATAAATTCTTCCAATTTCTCAGTTTACAACATAGAGGAAGGTGCTTAATTTTTCACAATATGTTCAGGCAAATGTGCACAGGCAGGATTATTTAATGGGAGTGAAAAACAAACAAATCCAGTTTACATTTAATTTCTTGAATCCAAAGCCCACAAACCTTCTCTTTTCATGCCCATCTGAGTACACTTGACAAAACGACAGTACTGGCAGTTGTTCCTGGTGAACTTGTTGATGATGCAGTTCCCTTCGTTTTTACAGGTGTACACCAGATTCTTCTGCACGCTGCGTTTAAAGAACCCCTTACACCCCTCACAGGAAAACACAGAGTAATGGTAGCCCGACCCTCGGTCATTACAGATCATACAGGGGGATGCATTTGATGAGGTGTCTTCTCCCCCAGTATATGCCTGCAAGACAAAATTTTAATTGAAGGTCCATGTTAGTATCAAACAGATTCAATATAGTCCTACAGTGAGGAGCAATCTTATTGCTGAAGAAAATGATAAAGTGAATAATTATCAATGATAGGTACAGTATGTATTTATTACCTACCCTTCCTGTTATCAACTATAATGTTGTGCAACTCACATCAATGACTTCACATAAATCACTACACAGAATTTCAGCATGCTTTTGCATTGTCAGCAAATTTATTATGTACATAAACTCAAGCTTTGCATGTGAAACCACAAAATAAGGCCCCAGCAAGCCTATCACTAGAATACATTAGTGACTATAAAAGATAATAAGGTATTCCATAATAAAACTTACAAATTATTAATGACACAGACTGCAATACTGACAGGGTTTGTATCATCATATTGTACATTTTACTAATTAAACAAACAGTAAAATTCCGTCTTCCTATGTCAAACATTCTCTATTGCAGACTAGTCCTTGACATCATGGAGAAAAAAACCCCAAAAAACAAAAACACCAGTATCCATTACCAGATGATACTTGCAGAACAATTAAGTATAATTATTGTACCCTTTGTAGTTTTTCAGAGGATTTCAAAATATACAATATAAATCTTTAAACTCCTACTGTGGCCCTACCCTGGCCCCAGTGCTCATTGAAATTACCCGAATTGTCATTATATTTCAAACATTTTCCCCCATTTTATTATTTAATCTATTTCTTAATCAACTTGACTTTTCATTTGAACAAATGTGAATTCCCTTTCCCCAAGAGTGCTTTGTGGCAATTTTAGTTGAAAATGAACCTATAATCTAGATAAAAAGTAAAAAATGTGAAAATTCAAGACACTACATAAAAGATGGCCACTTGAAAAATCAAAACAAATCAAACATTTCACTTAGGTACAGATTACTGTTTTGCTTTATTGGTGGGTGGTCTTCAGCCATCTTGATGCATCATAATCCTAAAATGGCTTGTTGAGCTGTTACATTCAGGAGACATTGGACATTTTAAGTTATCATAAATCATTCTACACAAAAGACTTTACTGGAGTAAGTGGGTGTTTGCCAGTTATGTTCAATAGTCTTGTCTGCTAATGTCCTGGAGAAAAATGTTCAAAGACTGCATTATTTTTTTAAGATTTTGACCCAAACCCAACTCACAAATATTTGTTTTACATCTCAAGAATGCTGTCATACCTGTGTGTCTTCATTGACTCCTGTGACCTGTATAACAGGAGGTACCATGTGCTCATTACTGGGGGAGTGTATTGTTCCTGAACTGACCACTGTAGGAGTTGGTATGGACATTCCTTGGGTATGGATCTGAATTTCTGGGGAACCCAGCAGGTCTGATGCTATGTTTTCTGACCCACTGCCATGTGCATTGTCCATTTCCATGTTAAAGTTTGTATCTACATTTTCACTATTGTAGCCCCCTGCCCCTTGGTATTGTGGGGAGAGGTTTCTGACCCTGGCACCTTGTGATTGTAGATCACCTTGATCTGTGCCATCTGTTACCACAAAACCAAAACTGGGGTTATTATCATCACCTTGATGCATTTTCTCAATCTTAGAATTCATTATGCTATGGTTGGGTTCAGCCATATTCTGTGATGCTGATTGATAACGTGTTATCTGCAAATATAAATACATAATGTCATAAAAGATGCCCAGAAAACTATAATAATACATATATCTTAAGTAAAAATTCATGCAAAATCTTCAAGATTTGGTTGTTTTTCATTCTAAAATATATAGATGATCAAGAGAAAATTATCTTGGCGAAAAGAAAACTGAAACTTATTTGAACATGTTATTGTTTACATTTTCAAGTGGAATTGAAGTCTTCTTGTAATAAAGTCCATTAACACTATTTTACTTTTAGTTTATCTTTAAAATATTCCAAAAATAAATTCTACAATATTATTCAGTCCAGTAAAATAATAACTGGTCTGTTGAATATTGTAACTATGCCGGACCGAATGTCCTGGAAAGTTCTTAGGACTTTGGCAAACAGTGAAACGTCTAGGTTGATGTGTCGTTGGGCAGAAATGTATCTGTGCTGAAACATCTTTGGATAGAAATGTTCTACATGATAGCTAGCCAGCACAAAGTGCTAGATTGTACTGTGAGCTCTAATGACAAAAGTGCACGAAAAAGTTCATGCTGAAGCAGTACATTTATCTTCAGTTTTTGGTCACCTATCCCAAAAGTCTCTTATCAAATCAATTTCATCCTAGTCTTGTGATCCTTTACACAATGCAGTGTGTCATATTAGGCCTAATCATAGCAATGTATAGAAAATTATAATACAAAGCAATCAGATCACACTCGTCCTTTTCCATTTACCATATTTGCGGTTACGGAAATAGCAAAGCAGTTACAATTGAGAAAATATATACATGACATCACGATTTACATTTTGACATCATATTAAATACAAATGAAGCAGTGACAAATCAAAATTAAGAGTTGAAAGATGAATTTAACATGCAAACACATGGCAATGAAAATCAACCATACAATGACAGAGAAATTTGGTATTGCACATCTACATGTATGTCAATGAAAACATTTGACATCAAACAATTGTGATCAAATTGATTAATTCTAGGCTTGTAAATGGATTTCTAAGTGAACAAAATAATTCCATGTATTACAAAAATGAGTAAATGGTAAACTTGTAGAAAATGTGAATACTGAACCATTTAATTATTGCATTAAATTACAATTCTCCATAGCTACATGGGGATTAATAGATAACTTTTCTGGATAATCACTGCCTTGCCATGAAATGGAGAATTTTTATGATTTTTAATTATTTATCCTATTGTGCGATTTTTAGTAGACTACAGATTTTCCCATGTTTTCTTTCAAATGAAAAGGCTTAGATAATGAACAGTAAGTACTCAATTTCATAATTCCTATAAAAGATACAAATCAGACAAATGACCAAACACAGATCCCTGGACATACCAGAGGTGAGATCAGGTGCCTAGGAGGAGTAAGCATCCCCTGTCGACAAATAAATATATTTGCCTATTTGTGTGCACCTCCAGTTGTAAAATACTACATATTAGAATATTGAATAAAAATTCTTCCTAAGGGACATAGTTTACAATCTAACTAAAATCAGACCTTTCTGATCCGCTCCGTAGACTACGCTGAAAATGGGACTTTAATTAGGTTGCATAGTTTAAGAAGTATTTTTTGTTTACAATGTGTTGTATAGAGTACAAAGTAAGGCTGTCACGTGTACACGTGTAACTGGTAACGTTTCGTGTTTGGGCTGTAAACGTTTACAAAATCCCTAAACGTTTAAACGATGTCTTATATATGTGGCACAAATCTTGCAGGGTTCAAATTACAATCTAAATTATTTGAATAATTATTTCAAGTGAATAAACTTATTAAACAAATTGCGAGGGGAAGTAATGAATTTATAAAAGTTTGACTATAGTCTATACGAACGGTGAACAATTTTTTCCCATTTTTGTCATATTTAATTAGTAAACTGAAAGGGTCTCAGAATCTCTTACTATATGTTTCTGGCTTGTATTGCATTACTGTGCTGCTCTTTGATCATCTTGCAAAATGTGCTTTATTGTTTTTAATAAACATTTATTAACGGTTTTGATGGCAATTATAGCCCCCCCTTCCAGAAAATTCCTAATAAGATATCTAAATGTATGGATACAAATCTGGAAAAACGTTCAAATTTAAAATCTGTATGAATATTTACGTGTCACTTGCATGGCATCTTTGGCATGTGTCATTTTTTTTTCATTGAAGAAAGTTGCTGAATGAAATTAAGTGAATGGATGAGATTCAATACGTCATAAAATTGTCGATTGCTTTCAAACAGGTATTCTTAAACTTTATTTGTATTATCATCTGTTGCAAGACTCGCAACTCTCAAAATTAGAATGGCCGAAAAACAGAAACGTTCTGGTGTATGGAATTATTTTACGGAGTTGGAAGTAGCGGGAAAGAAAAAAGTGAAATGCAATTTATGTGCTACGGAGCTTATTTATGCCGGAGGGAGTACAGGGACAATGACCAATCACATCAAGTTCAAACACAAGTCTACAAGTATTGATGCATCTGATAAAAGTCACAAGCCGGGGTCTTCCGCAACATTGACGCAAACAGCAATTACAGCTTATAGAACGCCGATATTTTCAAGAGAAAAATATCAAAAGTGTACCCTGAAATTAGCACTGATGTGCGCGCGTGATTTACGACCACTAAGTATTGTTCGTGGTGAGGGATTCAAAGATTTCTGTAATGAACTCAATCCGCATTATAAAATCCCTGTAACAGCAACTATTTCAAACCACGTATCTTTACTATATGAAGAGGAGGTACAGAAACTGAAAGAAAATTTAAAAAACGTGTCTGCCGTAGCGCTGACATCAGATCACTGGACAAGACTTGCCACTGAGGCATACATTACAGAAACTGCCCATTTTATTGATGATGACTGGAACTTTCAAAATACAGTTTTGGCCACCTGAAAAGTCACCGACAGACATACATACCGGTGAGAAAACAGCTAACGAAATAAAAGCAATAACACAGGAATTTGGCATTACTGACAAGAAAGTTATAGGAATTGTTACTGATAACGCGTCCAACATGGTCTCGTGTGTTGAGCACCTGAAATGGAAACACATTCGTTGTTTTGCGCACACTTTACAACTTTCAATTAGAGGTGCGTTTGATTCTGTAAATTCTGTTTCGCGAACAATAGGGGCGGCAAAAAAATTAGTTGCACACTTCAGAAAATCAGTGCTAGCTACAAATGAACTACATACAAGACAAAAACAGATGAATCTACCTGAAAACAATTTAATCATTGATGTGGCCACTCGGTGGAACAGCACGTTTGACATGTTTGACAGATTCAAACAACAAAGGCTGGCTATTTATGCCGTGCTTCACGGTGCTAGTATAACAAAACCCAATGATGCGCTTACATTAGATCTGAATGACGATCACTGGCGAGTACTTGAAGGCATGATACCTGTTCTGAAGCCTTTGTACATGGCTACTCGTGTCATGTGCAGCGAGGAGTATCCGACCGTCAGTGGCATCTACCCAATTTTATATAGCTTAGTAAATCACCATCTTACTTCAAACGACAGTGACTGTGTTGCAGTCGCAACAATCAAACAGAAGGTGCAAACCGATTTGCGCAAAAGGTTCAATATGGACAAACCAGAAATGTGTCAGAGTATTGCAATGCTCTGCACATTCTTGGATCCGCGTTACAGCTCGCTTCCGTTCCTCAATGACGAGCAACGCAATGTTGTTTGAGATACGATAAATAAAATCTTAAAACAAAAAGACGATGGACAGAAAATTGATGCATGTAGTGTTAATAACGAAAACAAAACACAAGAATCAGACATCAAGGAAGGTGAGAATGAGCCCGAATGCAAGAGAAGTAAACTTTCTCAGGATGATATATCCTTCCTGTTAGGATCATATTTTGACACCGGAGATTGCAAAACAATTACCCCTTCCACTTTAGATGAAGAGATTGAATTATATCTATCTGAAAAAAGTGCGCCGACAAATACCAACCCATTCACTTGGTGGAAAACCAGTCGTATTAATTTTCCAAAATTAGAAAGTCTCGCAAAGGATTTGCTATGCACACCAGCAACGTCCGTTGCCTCTGAGCGCGTCTTTTCCACAGCGGGTGGAACTGTTACAAAACTGCGCTCATCCCTTGATGCTGAGAACGTGGACAAACTGATCTTTTTGAACAAAAGATTAAAACATAAAGTGAATTGCGCTGCTCCGCCTGCACCGGCTGCACGTGAAGTCCATGTTAAAACCGAACCGACGGAAGAAGCCGCGGCACCAGCTCTGCCCTCTCTGGACAATCTAATGTGAAATCACTGAAATGAAAATTTGAAAAATGAAGTTTATTGTGAATTTGTGATCTGTATTGTGCAAATGTTGTACAGTCACTACAGTGCGAATAAAACTGAATTCAATTTAAATGCTATTCGGATATTTATTCTGTCTTATATTTATACTCGGGAACGTCCAGTGACAATCTCTGCATCGTCCATAGAACGATGAAAACTGAAACACAAACATAATGGTCATTAATGGGTCTTAAAATTCTGTGCGTATTTTATTTTATTAAATCATACAACACTTCGTTTAAACGGTAACGTTTCGTTTACAATGCTTCGTTTAAACGTTTACAAAATTTTGTAAACGTGACAGCCTTAGTACAAAGATGAAATATTTTCAGTGAAATTTGATTTTTATGCTTTTAGAAATTGATTTGATAAAAGATCTGAAATAGCTAAATCAAGCTATTTCGATTAGTTTAAAAAGCTATATAGCTTAATAAAGCTATATAGCTAAATTAAATATAGAGATTGTGCTAGACCTGTGAACAGAGTCCGACTGCCGCGTTTATCACGTACAAGACACTAGTGGATTAAATTACTTTAAGAATCCAGTGTTATATAATCATCTGGTCAGCATATGTATTTCTTTCTCTTTTAAATTTCAAAGGCAACGAAAGTCTTCAGAATGAAATTCTCACCTACTCTAAACGACAGCCATCTTCGATTTCAAGTAGTTCGTACCATATGCATTTCGTTTTCATCGGAGGGGATTGGATTTACTAAAAACAAGATGAAATATTGAATATTGATGTGTATCACATGGAAAGAGCCAACGTACTGGGTATACTGTTTGTTTGCTTACTACTGTTGCACTCATTATAACAGATTAATCTTTTAAACAAAAGTTTAATTTATAGAGAAGGACATTGCTTTAAAAAATGCTATTTCAAAAGATTTTTTTTTTTTTTTTAAATCCAAATTAATTTTGTGTATAAATTCAAGTAACCGTTAATGGTATGCATTCTACTTTCAGTCAGTAGGAAGGAGAGGCTGGTTTTGATCGAACTGGACTCTCTCCTCGGATATATCTGGACTATATCGAGTCGTATATTACAAATCTACTTCCTCCATGTGCGAATGTTTACTTCGATATTTCGAACTGTGAGATTTCATGCCACTGGTCATATTAGACAGTGCAAGACTATGTCTGCTATAGAGGCTGGCAAAAAATCAGCAGCATTTGCTGCTGTCGACGAAAATATCAGGGTATTATATCAAAATTTATGCTTTATATAAAACATTGTGTGTCGAGGAAATAGGCATCTTCCCGGGTTCCCCTTATATATAAGTTAAAAAGATTAGGTTGCCAACTACTCAGACATATTATCGATAGTGCGAGTATGAGCATGGTGTCATCTATATTTACAAGTGTAAAGATATCAATGTTCTACATAGTTTGGCGAACAGTGCAACTCACTCCTAAACATAAATAAAATATATTTGGATTTAAAGTGGAGGATATGTGCAACATTTGGTATTTTGAAATCTTTCAAATTTACCTTATTTTGTTAAAAATGCAGTTTTAGTAGAAAGTAATGTAGAAAAAAATTAAAAATTAAAATCCCTACTGGATTTGAACCTACTATCTGCAGATCAGCAGTCAACACCCTAACCTACTGAGCTACCCAGCAATTAGATTGAAAAGGAATTTACAGATATTACTGATAATTATATTTATAGTCATGTTTTGAAAGGAAGTCAGCCATTTTGATGATGTGTTATTCCTTGCTTATTATTGGAGTTGCAATGCTGGCAATGAAGAACAATTAAGTACATATATCAAATACTATGTAAATGATACTGGGTTGCTTTACAATATATATGGTTACATTATGGGTACAAAGGTTTTTTGCAAAATGAAAGGAGAGATTTCAAATGGTATATTGAATTTAAAGGAACACCTTGGTGTTGACAATCTTTATTTTTGACCTGATTTCTAAGAGTGTTTTAAGATAGAATTTGTGATGTGTTTTTATAGCCTGGTATAATACAATACTGACTTAAATTACTTCCTCTAGACTAAGACATGTTCATGAATGATGTTTTAGTGTGGGTATCTGAGTGGTTGCAAGCCTTGTGAGATGTGAAAAACATGGAACATTTGGGGATAAAATTTTAGTCTCCAGTCCCTTTCTCATGTTTGCATGCTCTCCAGATCTGCACATGGAGTAAAACTGTATTGTCAAGTCTGGTTGGCAAAGAACCTCATGTAATTAGTCATTATGTACAGGAGAAGTGTTTATCCAAAAAAGTGAAACTTGTGCATTTCAAGACTACTTACTGTGTTGAGAAGAATTTATCAATCTAGCTGTTGAGTTTCCTCAGATTCAGTTGTGAGATATACTTAATCTTTAGTTTCTTGTATGATAGTTTATTATAGGCTTTTTTAATATCTATGAGAATTATATTAACTTGACCCTCCTCATCAACTGTTATGGTTATGTTATATGCTGTTATTTGAAGTTGTGTTGAAATTCGATTAGATTTTACAGTGTTTTATTGTATAAATATTATAAAGAAGTTTTTGTGAATAAAATATTAGGTCAGAGTTCCAGGTGTGCTGGATTGCACAGGTAACAGATTGAACAGTGGGGATTGTACATGTACTATATTCTGTCAACAAAATTAAGGGGTGTATCCCCCTCCCCCAACACTTAAATGTAAACAGATACTGTATACCATGAATACATGCATCTAGGAATCAGTATGTTGTCTGAGGATATCTTAGGTTTAAAAAAAGTTTCTCATGAATTTATCATTTGATTAATAAGTGTTACATATAATCATTATTTATCTGATATTGTCTTATATATATATAAATATAAAATAGGATATATATGTGAGTTTAGATTCTGCATCATTTTTGGAGCTTTGTGGGTAATAAATTCATACACATCTGAGTAATGGTACATTTTTTTGTATTTCACTGCATAAAAAATAAAGTTTTCAAAGTCTATAATTGCAGTTTGATAATACATGTACCAACAACATGATTATTTCTCTTAATGTGTGTGCTTTCAGAATAACCAAAAGGTTGGCATTGGGAGTGGATCAACTGTGGTGTATGCAGTTCAGAGACTTGGTAAGAAAGAGAGATTTTTTTTAGATGAAAAACACTTGCATCCTGCAAGGTCTTCCACAATTCTCTAGGTTGCCCAAGTCATGCAGGTGACCTGTTGCCTCTTTTTTTTTTTGTCTGTCATCATTTGTTGTTGGTTGTGAGTCATTCATAAACTCCTAAATTAACATTTCAGGTAAATTCTTCTCTGAAATGGATTAATAATTTTAACCAATTTGGGTATATAAAATCTATGCCTCAGGGGGAACAAAAATTGTGAATTTCATGGCCTTTGCCTCCCTGGGCCCTGAGGGATGTGGCCAAAACCATCAGACTGTTATCTTCAGAAATTAGTACTACCAGAAATTGTGACATTCATGACTCCTGGTTGCAGGGTTCAGGACATAGGTTAGTCATATATTGAAAATGCATTTTATCTTAGAAAATCTTTTTTACTTCTGACTTAAAGGAGGCAAAATGTTTGCCTGCATGATTATAATGGGCATTGAGTCCTCAACCAAAATTGTGAAATTAACAACCCTAAGGTTCACGTATCAGGGTGGGTCTAGATTGGTCACATACATTATGTATTAAAATGAAATAGAAAATATTTATTGCTGATGGGCATCAACCAGACAAACTGTTTGTATAATTATAATGAGCAATGTAGATCCGTGACTCCTGGGTTCAGGTACCAGTGTGGGGCTTAGTTGATCTTGTGTTAAAAATACAATATATATTTTAGAAAATTTTCTTTACTCTTAGACATCAAGCAGCCAAACAGTTTGCATGATTAAAATGAGCAATGAACTCACTATAAAAACTGTAAAAGGATCAATCCCCAGGAGGGGTCAAGTTAATGAAATATTGAGATGCATTATGTTTAAGAATTGTCTTTTTACTTCTGGACATCTTGCAGTCAGCATGAATGATTATAATATTGAGCACGTAATGAACCCTTTTCATTTTACCAAACTTCTTAAATCAGTTGAGGCCCAGATTAGGGAAAAGTTGATTTCTAAAGACCAAAAATTATACACACTCAGGTGGCCATGTTGTGTAAAGTTTTGTTCCTAATTTTTCAGCTGAGAGAATAAAGAAAGAAGATTTGAACATCATATGTGTACCAACTTCTTTTCAGGTAAATTGTAACTGTTTTTGATATGTGTTTACTCCTTTGTAGACTTTGATTATTTTTATTATAGCTTCGGTATCTTATTAGTTTTATTCCTCTTTGAAGTCTTGGCATAAGATGATTTGGATCAAACTAGAAAAACAAAAGACAGCTTTGATCACCAAAAAGTGTTTGGGTGGCTATGATACAGAGGACTGGTACTTAATGTGATATCAGTTTTCATTACAGTTGATTTCATTTTGAGCAGAATTTAGTTATGCCCAATCTCATTGTAATCATCAGTTTTATGAAAGAAATGTGAATGGATAAGTCAGGACTTATAATAAGTAGTGCCTTGTTGTTTCCAGTCTCATAAAGGGGAGCCACTATAATTCAAGACAATATTGGTATTTAAGTTTTGCATACTTGTGTGCAATTTTGGTTGTTATTAGCTTCAGAATTGTAGATCTCTGGGAAAAAATTGGAATAGACCAGACTCTCCAAATATTTTCCCAGAGAGCTATAGTTCAGCAGCTGCAAAATTATTGGCTTGTACTTAGTCTAACCTCTCTGTGTTTTAGGCAAACCAACTTATTCAGGAACATGGATTGAATCTTGGGACTTTAGAGACTTGCCCAAAGGTACTTGCAAGTTGTGCATTAAAACAAGAAAAGAAAGTAAAAGGGGATGATTTGTTTCTGTATAGTGATATGTGTATTTTTGTTTTAAAATCTATATGTATACCTAGTACATGTGTATTTAGACTCATTTGTAAAACATTGCAAAGAATATACATATCTGAGCTAATATTTGGACCAGACATTGCTCTGATTTAAGTACAATATTAAATGTTATTCATCATTAAATGCACAATAATTCGAGAAGAACAGGGAAAAGATGTCCCCCATTTAATGACAGAATAAGTGGGTGGAACACCTTAAGAAAAATACAAATGGAAGAGCAATTACACACGAAGTTGACACATCATTTCATTAAAACCCAAACTAAAATGTGCTTATAAATGCATTAGAGTAAATTAAGTCACAAATTTGATTGTCACAATTTCCAATGAAAGATTATAAATGAAAATAATTCCATGCTGACATAACTCGCAACTTGAAAAAGAGGGCAACTTCCAGTTTGTTGATACTGGTTTTTGTTAATTATAAAGAAAAATTTCTGGTTTGTGTGTTTTTATCAACTATTTCATCAATTTAATTACAATATCTTTTGCATGTTTAAACTATTAACTTTGTATTTAAACTTTATTATTATTTTTAACAAGAAACTCTGATGCCTCTGTATAGCAAAGGTCAAGGTCATGAGGTTAAAATATGTGTATAAAAAGAAAGATCTTGTTACAAGGGATACAAATATGAAATATGTTAGCCAAGCACTAACCATTCAAAAGTTATGGTCAAGGATGATGTTTTTCAAAAACTGGCTAAACTCCAAATTGAAGGCCATGAGGTGAAAATTGTTGAAAGTCTTTTCAAAGAATGCATTTGTGAAATATGAAAGCCGTATCACCAACCATTCAAGTAGTCATGGTCAGAGTTAAAAGTTTTTCAAAACAAGGTCATACCCCTAGAAAAAGGTCACAAAGTCAAAAGTTTTGGTACCAAACAAAAGGTCTTGTCACAGGGAATACACATGTGAAATATGAAAGTCCAGTCACCATATATTGAAAAGTTATGGCCAAGGTTAAAGTGTTTGTAGACAGATGGACAGACCAAAAAACTCTATGCTACCAAATCTCTGATTACAAGGGCATAAAAATATAGACCTTTACTTTTAAAAGTAAACATTGTAAGAAGGTTAGAGGGCTTGTTTTATAGTATAAAACTATTTAATACTGTAGAGCTTTTTTTTCCATGGTGTAAAACTTGACGATTTTCTAACTCAGGGGTATACAGATATATATATATATATATATATATATATATATATCAGTAGACATGGAGTTCCACACATAAGAATTGATAAGTAGTGTAGTGTTAATAACTTTTTATGTTCCTTTGACATAAAACAACTGCTATACAGAGTTATTTTTCTTTCAAAATTATGTATTATGATTGCAGACACATTTGGGTTCAGAGTAATTAATTTAACGATGAAAAATTCGATGGCATGAAACCAAATTGCTAAAGTAAGTTAAAATCATCACCCTGCAGAAAAAAAGATATATGGTACATTATACAAATTGTGACCTTGACCTTTCACCTTTTGATTCAAATTCAATGGTGGTCTTTTTTATGTTATTGAGATTCATGCCAGTGCACAAGTTAAAAGTTATTGTCTGGAAACCATTTTATGCAATATATGAATTTCTGACCTTAGTCTTTGACCTTTTGATGTCAAGATCGATGGGTCTTCTTCAAGTCATAGGGAGTTACTGTATGAAATGTCATTGCAAAAGCTTAAGGACCTTCAGAGATATAGTCTGGAAATGAATGTGTGATAAACAAACAGACAAAATGACGGACAGACTGACAAATGGATGGATAGACAGACCCAAATTAAGGTGCCTCACTACATCTCGAAAGAGATCCTCAATTCAGCACGAAATGATTTGATTATGAAAGATATGATGATGTACAATAAGTATATACTGTAAAATCACTAATTTTCGTGGTTTACAAAAAAATGTTGGTTCATGGTTTAAGAAGTATAAAGTCATTTCATGTTCATATATTACATTTCAAGGAGGATATGAATTCATAGGTCTCTTGATACCTCAAAAACAATGAAAATTAATCCCCCATGAAAATTAGTATTTTACAGTATGTCAAAAAGGTGGAAAGTATGCAATTTTTGGATTAAAAAATATGATTTTCAAAAATTTACTTCAGTATATATGGAAAAAAAACCCCTGATGGATTTAAACTCGGGATCTGCAGTTCACCAGTCCATTGGATTTAACCACAGAGCTATAAGGATATACATGTACAACCAAATTAATCAATTCAAATAATTTCACAAAGCACGTAAATCGCCATCTTGTGATGTTGTGTTGTAAAAAGTATAAACCTTGGTGTAGTGAGCAACTTTAATCTATCCAAATTTTTATATGCCGTCAAAGATGGGACATATGGTATGGCATAATTGATCTGTCCCTCCACCCGTCTGTCTGGACCTTCTAGGTCGTAGTATCAATTAATAGGAAGTCCTTGTAGGTAGGATACAGACTGAACTATTAGGGCAAAGACTGTCAAACTTGGTATACCTACTCCTCATGCCAGGTGAAAGATGTCTATTGATTTTCAAGGTAATAGTACCATTTGATAGAAAACCTTGAAGGTAGGATACAGACTGAACTATGTGAGTGAGTCAATAAGTAACCAGTCTAACTCATTTCCGGTTGACCGAAACGTTAACAATTTTCATGCCTTGTTTCAATACATGTTTTATACCTGGGTACAAAATTGCACATGTATCAAATCATTCTTTGATAAGATATTGAATGTCAAACATGGCTAGTAATGCAAAGGCATACTTTTTGTCTAAAGTTGAGTATCGTGCTGTAATTGGGTACTTGTATTTAAAAGGTAAAACAGGCAAGAAAATACACTGCAAGTTAGCCGATGTTTATAGGTCTTTTGCACCATCTTATGCTCAGGTTAAATTCAAACGCAGTAATACATATTTAGAAGATGAAGCCAGGCCTGGATGCCACCGTCCAAGAAATGTGTAACAAAGTTCAGGATCTGGTATACTCTGATAGGCAAATTTAGGTGGAAGAAATAGAGCAGGCAGTAGGCATTTTACATGGTAGCATTTCAACAATCTTAATTGGTCATTTAGGCATGCGGAAGCTAACAGCCCATTGGGTCCCCAAATCCCTATGCAATGAGCAAATGGCAACCAGAGCATCAGTATGCAGCACTTTGTGAAATGTTTAGGTCAAAAGATGATTTTCTTTTGCATCTGATGACTGTAGATGAGACTTGGGTTCATTATTATGAGCCAGAGAATAAGCTCAGAGTCATCAGTGAGTAGGGCCGGGGTCCTTGAGGCTAAAGAAGTTCAAGACGCAACTATCTGCTGGAAAGGTGATGGCCACAGTATTTTGGGAAGCAAAAGATGTTATTATGTTGGACTTTTTACTCAAGAGAAGTACAATAACTGGAGTGTACTATGCAAACTTGCTAGACCAGCTGATAACTATCATCCGTGAAAAACGCCGAGGTAAACTCTCTAAAGATGTTTTTTGCAACAGGACAACACAAGAGTCCACACTTGCAATAGATGCTGTAGAGCGAAGTGGGTATGAATTAATACCACATCCTGCCTATTCGTCTGACCTAGCTCCTGGCGACTTCTTCCTATTCCCAAACTTGAAAAAGGATATTGGTGGACGTCATTTCCGGTCTGATGAAAAAGTTGTGACAACAGTTGAGGAGAGGGTCAATTGAAAGGACCCTGACTTTTTCAGTTCTGGGCTGATGGCACTTGAACACCATAAGTGCATCTCACTAAAGGGCAATTACATTGAAAAGGAAGAGGTGGATCTCAACCGGAAATAAGTTAAGTATGTGACTTATTGACTCACCCTCTTATTAGGGCTAGGACCGTCAAACTTGGTATACCTACTCCTCATGCCAAGTGAAAGATGCCTGTTGTTTTTCAAGGTCAAAGGTCAAGGCTGTACTATTACTTAGAAAGAAAACTTTGTAGGCAGGATACAAACAGAACCCTTGGGGCTAGGACTGTCAAACTGGGTACACATACACTTTATATTGCCATGTGGAAAATGCATATTGTTTTTCAGTCAAGGCATCGTTGCAAGCCATGGCTGAAATGTACACTCCTCTTCCTTTTCACCCGTGGCTCTCTCCATGAAAATTTTCTCGTTTCTCATACATAAGCATAATAAGAATGATGTAAATCATTGACCAATAGAATTCACCCTAGCCTATAACTGAAGATCTGGTTTAGCATAGCCTTGTTTAACTCAATAATGGCTGTGGCCATGAAAACTTGTGCTTTATACAATGAAACTATCGTGGACAAGAAATCATATACCCCAACAGATCTTGTTTGTTCATTTGTTACCTGTTCAATGTTGAATTGCCATATCTGTATACTACATATGAGTTCAGTTTTTGGTTAGTTTATTGAAGAAGTAGGGGGGAAAAAGGTTCTGCTTGGTCAAGAGTAATTTGCTTGTTTTCTATAAACAGTTTTTGACTAACTTATGGAAACTTAGTGATTGGCTGAATTGTGTCGTGCACATTTATGAGGAACGAGAAAATGTTCATGCCGAAAGCCACAGGTGAAAAGGGAGAGGAGTGTGCATTCCAGCCGGCTTGCAACAATGCAAAATATGTTTTCCTTCATCAAAATTGACAGGCATATTATGCCATGTTGATGTCGCTCTTGTTGCTAAAAGTGGGAGACTCACCAAATGAAAAATTGGATGTGTTTAAAATTTGTTATGTCTTGACTTTATTGATTTAGTACATTCTTCATTTATAGCTGGATGTGGCAATTGATGGTGCTGATGAAACTGACAAAGATTTAACATGTATTAAAGGAGGAGGTGCATGTTTAACTCAGGAGAAAATTGTTGCCTCCTGTGCTAAAGATCTTATCATCATTGCAGATGACAGGTATTACAGACTCTCTTTTTAAGACAATGATAAGAGAATAAAATCCTGGTTGCATTGCATATAAAAAAGTAATTACATTTTCTCAGTAAAATATGTTTTTGATTTTTTTTTTTTAATTTAGCACCTACTCTGTACACATGTTCATTGCTGGTTTTGTATCATGAAGGAGCTTTGATTTGATTCTCTTTGTGCAGTCTTTAATCCTCATTTTATCAAATGCATTTGCAGGGGGTGGGGTGGGGATATTACTTGCTTTTTAATTTAGAAATAAATAACCATTTTAAAAACTTCAATTGAATTTGAAATGAGGTGATTAAGTAATTAATCTGGTGAAGTTTAAAGGGTTTCTCACTAGATATGATTGTGCACCACGCAATTTCATAGCCCAATGAAGTTATTCATAAATGCATTGAGATAAAGAGCCATTTTAAAAAATGAAATTACCTTTTAATGTTATACTATGGCAGTTGATGTGATGATCCTCATTGATTTTACATGTACGTGCTAATGAGACGTCTAGCAGGGAGAGGATGTATATTGATTTCTGGATCAAAGGTTTATAGTAAATAATGAATAATGTGAAGGGATTCTATTTTCAGAATTGTTTAAAGAATGAAATGAATAATTAAATTATGAGTCCCTGCATGAAATGTGGGAGCTCTATAGGAATCACATTATCTGCCCATCAACACTTTGTGACACAGTAACTCAAACAGTTCTCACAGTTATGGTTTTAAAGTTTGTTCCAAAATACTTTGCAATACGAGAAAGACATCAAGAATTTTTTTTTTGAAGGGGGGGGGGTCATATTGCTCTGTCTGTCTGACTGTATATCGTGACACAGGAGGAACTCAAACAGTTTTCATGGTAACAATTTCAAATTTCATACAGAAGAAGTTAACCATAAGAGATACATAACTATTAATAAAAGCCATGCATTGAAAATGTGGAGGCCCTTCGATAGGAATCATGGCCATCTGTCCATCATCACTGTAGTTGTGAGACAATATATATCTTGTTTCTATATAACAGTTTCAATAAAAAAAAATAGCTTTCATATTTTATACAAAGGTAGGTTATCATTAAAGGAAAAACCTATAGATTTTTAGGTCATGAGGTCAAGGTCACATAAGTCCTTCATTTTATAACTTTACTATAACTTTATTATTTACTACATGATAAGTTGAAAAGTTTTCAACATAGATTTCTCATATTTTATGAAAAGGTAGTTGATGAAGGAAAGACAGAGCTTGTTCTGTCTATCCATAATCACTTTTGTAGTAATATGATATCTTCAAATTGAATAGTTTTTAACATAAAGCTTTCATATTTTATACAAAATTGTTGACCATTAAATAAAGACATCTGTGTATATTAGAGTCATGAGGTCAAAGATAAAGGTCACTATGTACATTCAATCTTTGACTTTACTACGCTTTCATTGTGGCACAGTAAGTAAAAAAGTTTTCAACATAAAGCATTAAAGAAAGACACTTGTAGGTTTTGGAGTGATGTGTCAAAGGTCAAAGTGACAACAGACGAATACATTTTCATTGTGACACAGTATCTGAAGTTTTCAACCTACATTCAACTTCATATTTTACAGAAGGTAGTTGTTGATAAAAAGGAGACTCTTATAGGTCATAAACATCTACTTTATCTGTGATATCTTGAATAATTTTCAACAGAGAGCTTTTGTACAAAGGCATTTGGTTATTAAAGAAAGACACCTGTAGTTTTTTGGTCAAAGGTTAAGATTACAGCAGACCTCCCTCTAAGTTTACTACACAATGGGCATATGAATCTTAATAGATATAGTGCTCTATTTTAATGTCTGGGAATTTTGATAGATTGAGAAATGGAAGTAGAATGTAAATATAAGAAGTAAATTTCATTTTTAGGAATTATTGTCTTCGTCTGTCAGCATCCGTTGTGCATTAACAATTGAACATTTTTAACTTCTTGATAACTACCATTCCAATTCTTTTCAAATATGGAATGAAGCATCTTTGGGACAAGGCAGACAGAAATTGTAAATGTCAGGATTCCTGCCCCCTGAGGTCCTAGGGGCAGGGCCAAAACTGTTAAAAAGTTAACTTGGTATACAGTATTTATGAGTAAAACACTGTAAAAAAAAAAGTCTTCTTCAATGCTATGATACCAGATTGAAACTAAATGAATATTTAGATAG
Organism: Ostrea denselamellosa; assembly: GCA_024699665.1. Lineage (NCBI taxonomy): Eukaryota > Metazoa > Mollusca > Bivalvia > Ostreida > Ostreidae > Ostrea > Ostrea denselamellosa. The sequence continues at coordinate 8,719,110 of JAMZEH010000037.1, read as the reverse complement.
ATCGGGTAGCCCTTTACCAAAATTGTAAATTTCACAACCCTGGGGATAGGGATTTTGTTATGAGGATGGAGCCAATATGGTCAGTAATTAGATGTGTTAAAAAATTAACATTTTTAACTTCTTCATAACTACCATTCCAATTCTTTTCATATTTGGTATGAAATATCTTTGGGACAAGGCAGACAGAAATGTGAAATTTCAGGACTCCTGCACCTCTTCCCCCTGGGCCAGAACTGCCAAAATGTGACCAATTTTCAAAAATCATTCCCTCTAGAACTGCACATTTGTAAAAAAGACTAAATGCATAGTAATGTACAGCAGGAAGGTCTCTACCAAAATTGTAAATTTCATGATCCCCAGGGTAGATGTTTTGACAAACATTTGTAAAACATTTCAGGGATTTCAATAAGCACCAGCACCCGGGGAAATGTTGTCATCTCAATCGACAGAAATCGCCAGCTCCAATTTCCTCGAACGTGATGCACTCTAATGAAATGCACAGCCTATGGCACTCAACTTGATCTGCCTCAAAATTGAAATTCACCTGCTTAGTTATTTCTTATTGAAAACCCTGCATTTAGAAAACATCTTTAATGCTATTGATACCAAATTGAAACTAAATGGATATTTAGAATGAGTAGGTAGTCCTTTGCCAAAAGTGTAAATTTTGTGATCCCAGGGGTAGGGGTTTTGATATGAGAGTTGCACCAAAATGATCAGTGACTAAATGTTACAATTGAACATTTTTAACTTCTAGACAACTACCACTCCAGTTGCTATGAAGCATCTTGGAACAAGGGGGGCACAAATTGTAAATTTCAGGACTCCTCCCCTGGGACCCTAGGGGTGGGGCCAAAGTATTAGGATAAGAGGTATGTAAATTGTGAAATTTATGATCATATCTCCCCTTGGGCCTCATGGTTGGGGCCAAAACTGCAAGAAATGCAGAAGTTTTAAAAATTTTCTGTACTCCCACACATGTGGGAGAAAAACCAAATGCATGGATATTATGGTCATGAAGCCCTTTACCAAAACCATGAAATTCATTGCACCTTGGTCAGGGAAATATGGTCAGATTTAAATGCTTCAAACTTCATCTTCCTTTCTACTGTAATTGAATGATAATTGTATGCATATTGAGAAAGATCATAAAGCTGTGAACAAAAGACTCCAGAATGAGGCTATGATACTCAGGTGACATTAAGGCCTGTGGATCTCTTTTGAAAATACAAGAGGGTATGAACTGCAATGCATCACACCTGCATATTTCATGAATAGCTTCATCAAATGTATCTTGGCATGAAGCATCAGTCTTTATCTTCATGTATTGTATTTGGTCTCACCTACTGTCTATCTGTCAACAACATCAATCTTGATCATTATCTGTGAACCATTATAAGGGATGGCGGTTTCATATTACACCATTGCTTAGTTTAATTTTGAAATCTGAGATTTCCACTGGAATTGAACAGCATGGCTTTTGGTACTAAAAATAGATACTTGGTTTCTCAACAGTAAGTTGAGAGTATTTTGTACTTGGATGTTCATATTTTGACTACGAGTATGTTTAATTAAAGACTTCCCAAGTCAAAGTGGAAGGCCTTCCCCAAGCAGTTTCTTAATCTTCACAATTCACTTAAAATAGGCAGTTCCTTAACCATCAACAAGCCTCATTAGTATGCATGTCTCATTTGCTAAGAGCATTCATCTACCTGTTTCTTGGCAGTTTCTTAGCCTTCAGAGTTCCTTAGCAGTTTTCAGGCAGTTATTTTTGTCAAATAATTTAAATTAGATACTTCTACAAGCCTTCGTCCATGAATATTCATTTGAACTGCTTAAAAAACTGCTAAGGAACTGCTTACTTCAACTTTTGACCCTATTCACTCTGCCATATATGGAATACCAAACTGCTTATATTTATTCACTGTGCCTTATATAGAATACCAAACTGCTAAAAAAAACTGCTTATTTTTGTCAAAGTGCAAAACAGTTATTACTAAACTGCTTATGAAACTGCTTACAAATAACATTCACAATTACCAAAACAGCAACATAAATAAGAATTACTTTCTTGAGATGAATGATTGTACAAATTCAAGCAATTTATTTGAAACAAACTAACAACTATATAAAACAAACTACTTTCAATCCATAGTTAACAAACTATAGGTAACAAACCACTAACAATATCATATCAAATTCCTAATATGTCATCAAAGATAATTAACAAACTCCTAACAAAGATAGTATTGAAACAGATCAATTACACTGTGAAATATGATAAATCTTGAGTGCATACATAAAGATTTCACATATATGATCATAGTATATCCTTTGAATCTTTCACTTGCTAGTTGCTAGATTATTTGGTTACAATATATCAGTTTCCTCTGCATCAACTCCACTGTCATCTACATCCATAGTTGTCATGATATACTGCAAAGTTTTACACTTCAGAGCACCTGTACACAGAAATACACATTGCTGATTCTTCAGGTTGATTTGGGCAAAAATTGTCCAATTGATATTGTGGAAATTATTTGTCACAGAAAATGTATTCACAATGTCTGCATGCATCTGACTACATCTGTACTCCAACAAGTTAAAGCCGTGATTAACGTTCCTTATATACCTCCTTGTTGAGTGGTGCCAAGTCAAAAGTATCTTGCCATGAACCTCGAGCATGCTGTAGTAGGTAGAGGTACAGTCAGAGTGGTGACTGCCTTTGTCAGGATCAATGTCTATATGACTTGAAAAAAAAAAAAGTACAGAAATGAATTGTGTTCATATTTAAATTTATCACATATTTTTAATATGCATTCAGTCGAAATAATATCATGATATTGTACATGATTTTTGTTCTTAATGATGTACATAAGATATTGTACTGCGTTTTTACTGTATACACCACCACCCCCCCCCCCCCCCTCCCAATAAAAAAAAAACAACAAATGAATAAGCAAACAAAAAATAAAATAATAATAATAATAAAGTATTGATTGTTGTTTTCTGCCACACTCAACAATTTTTCAGTTATCTGATGGCGTCCAGTTTTTATTGGTGGAGGAGAAAACCCAGATACAATGTACCCGGGAAGGGACCACCGACCTTCTGAAAGTAAACTGGCAAACTTTCTCACATTCATCAGCGCTAGCGAGATTCAAACCTGCACCGACTAGAGGTGAGAGGTTTTGTGATTTTGAGCATGATGCTCTAACCACTCGGCCATGGAGGCCAAATTCACTTTGTTTACTTACCAATAGACTTAGTGCTTAGAGCCTTCACTCTTTGATATTATAAACTTCCCTCTTTAGGTACTGGAATGCTGTCTTATAATGGAAATCTCATCCCGTGAGGACCCGGGTTAGAATAGGTTCTTAGTACCCCTTGCTTGTCATAAGAGGCGATTAAATGGGGCGGTTCTTCGGATGAGATCACAAAAACCAAGGTCCCGTGTCACAGCAGGTGTGGCACGTTAAAGATCCCTCCCTGCTCAAAGGCCATAAATGCGGAGCATAAGCCTAAATTTTGCAGTCCTTCACCAGCAATGGTGATGTCTCCATATGAGTGGAAAATTCTCAAGTGGGACGTTAAACGGGATATAAACATATACTGGAAATCTCCATGTTTTGTGACTGTCTGTGGTTTTGTAGAGGTCTCATTGAAATGTCCAATCCCAGCCAACACCGAACTGGAAATAGTAGTGACATACCTTGATACAATTGTAACGACTTTCAGATTTACAATTTCAGAAGGTCGGTGGTCTCTTCCCGGGTACATTGTATCTGGGTTCTTTCCTCCACCAATAAAAACTGGATGCCACCAGATAACTGAAAAATTGTTAAGTGTGGCGGAAAACAAACAAACAATCAATCAATCAGATTTACAAAATCTTAATATGAGAACAGTGCTACTTGGAATAATTTGTACTTAGTAAATGAAAACATCTTGGTACTAGGAAATAAATAAATCTGAGTAATATTGTAATGATGAACTTATCGGATGCCACCAGATAACTGAAAAATTGTTAAGTGTGGCAGAAAACAAACAAACAATCAATCAATCAGATTTACAAAATCTTAATATGAGAACAGTGCTACTTGGAATAATTTGTACTTAGTAAATGAAAACATCTTGGTACTAGGAAATAAATAAATCTGAGTAATATTGTAATGATGAACTTATCGGCGCGGCTTTGCATGCTGACTCCTCGGCCATGTCCAAACGAGGTATCAGTATCACAGTATTCACAATGCTGATCATGAAACTGTTCATAATAACTAAATCTAAACAGCTAAACATAAATGCACTAAAACTACAAACAAACAATATAAAATAAGTCGAAATTCAACTGCTGATCTACTTTTCGTCTTTCAACATAGCGTGGTACCCGTTACTCTGTGTGACGTCACAGCGATTTGGTGCCTGAACCCGACATCTTTCGTCCCTGTCACGTATTCTAATTTTTACTAATACGTGACAGAGACGAAAAACAACATATTTGGGATTAGTGTGTCTATTTTAGATCAGAAAAAAATTAGAGTGATAAGGTGGGGGGGGGGGGGGATGATCATGATCCATGCCCCAAGTGCCTGTGCGAAATTACTTTGAAAATGTTTATCTTAAAGATAAATTCTATCTTATAACATATATAATATACACTTGGAATAGGAAATAGTTATTTATCATGAGAATAATAGTAAAATGAAACATGCATGCACTTATGGTTAATATTTTTGATAATTCTCTTGTAATTAATTTTCTCTCATATAGATAATTATCTATAATGTTATATTATTGGTAATATAATTTAAAAATATAAATGATCAGTGTGTCCATGGGAATATTAATTAATTCATTGTCAAATATAAATAATATTATTTCTGCATTACATATATAAGTTATTATCACTTCAGTTCAAAGAGAACTGCTTGTGTTAATACAACCCCTAAGCAGTGAGAATGTGCATCTGTGTTGACTGCTTAGATAAACTGCTAACAGTTAAAATAAGCAGTTCATGAGAAAAGAATAGGCAGTTTTATAAACTGCTTAATGTCAAACTGCTTGAAACTGCTAAGAAACTGCCAATAAATTTGTAAACTGCTCAAAAACTGCCTAAATTAGCAGTTCACTGTGACTTGGGCTAGTTCATGACTACATGGCAACCTAAAAGGTAGATGGGATGCAATCAAAACAGCTGTTATTTATCTGGATTGGCCAGAGTCTATACCTACTATTAGGTGCTAATTGCTATACATGAAATAGTCATCTTTGAATACTGAATCCTAATGAGGTATATATAATACTTAGCCATCCTAGGATATAGAATAATACACATGTTATGTACAATATATTCAACACAAATTGTTCTGATCATGACCTATCATGATCTATGATTGTAACTTTGATATAAGCATACTTCTGCAATTTTTGTTGTAAATGAGAGATGAATGTGTGTGATGTCACAACATATGTAAACCCTAGGGTCCCCAACCTTAGCTTTAAGGTAACACTGCATGTCATGCACTGTATTAATTAATTAGAAATCCACGTATCCTGTGTTAAGAAAAAGAATAGAAAAGAATAAAAATATATAATAATTTTTTCATTTCTTTAGAGCATTCAATTTATTTGAAATTGTGTTTTGTTTTACTGAACTATAATTAGTTTGAGGATGTTAGTGGGATGCCAGTATTTGTTTTATCAGGACACCAAGATCTCTGCAAAAATGCATGGTTAATAGAGGCAATCCTGGCATTCTATTAAAGGGTTGATATACCAGCAGTTAATTCCTATCTTAGATGCCCAGTTGACATGCTTGGCCAAATATGTCAAATCAGGGCCTGAGCTATGGTTCTCTTATTTCATTGACAAGTAGTATGTTTGTTTGTTTTTTATGTAGATCCAGGTGAATTTAAAGGGAGTGGCTTAAAAATGGGTTTTTAAACTTGTCTAAGAATGACTAGGGCCACTGGGTCTAAGGCGTATAGCCTCTGTTCTTAAAAATAATTATTTGGTTTCTGTGCAGTAGCTTAGATGGGTTTGAATTTATATATGTCTGTATCTGTAATGTGGGTTAATGTAGTGAAAAGTTTGAGTTTGTGTTTTGGGTCATGGGTCAAATAGGGGGTTGACATGTGCATCTTGATTTGTTACAATGAATAATTTTAGAAAAGACTCTAAAGTGTTGGGTACAACATACAAGAAGGGAATTCCAATAGAAGTTATTCCTATGGCATACAAACCAATTCAGATGAAAATACAGGATCTATTTGGAGGAGAAGTGATACTTAGAATGGCCCAGCAGAAGGCAGTATGTATCTCTTTCATAACCACATTGTTTGGAATGTTTTTAGCTCACCAGAGCTTTTCTGATCAAATTTTCTCCGTTGTCTATCAGTGTCTTCAAACTTTTCATAATTTCTTGCATCTTTTTCTCCAGAACCACTGTTCAAATTTCAATCAAACTTTGCACAGAGTGTCATTGGATGAAGGGGATTCAAATTTGTTCAAATGAAAAGCCATCTCTCCTTCCAAGGGAAGATAATTATGGCCACTGGGAGTAGGGTGAGACCACAATATAGGAACAAAGTTTTTAATGCAGAAGATTCAAGTTTGATCAAATCAATGCCCCAGAATGTCACAATGCAGATTCAAAGTTTTATATGGGAATATTTGGACAAAAACTTCTTTCCAAGAACAACAGGGTGATGAACCTCAAGAACCACTGGCCATGATTAGTCATACTAATCTGCAAGCATTTCATTGCAGTGCAGATCTATTCATATTTGATCAAATTATGACCCAGATGAAGATGGAATTTGGGATAATATTTTACATAATACATGACCGTAGACCAAAAAAAATCTTTGAAAAATAAATGTTCTGTAGAGCAGAAAGATGTTAGTTACATGTATATTGATGTATTCCAGTTTTTGTGGATTCAAATTCAGTGTAGTCATGACTCTGTGGGGCTAGGGTGGGGTCATAATATAGGGTCAAAATTTTTTGTGGAAATAATGAGGGTAAGAAAAAATTTTAAAATTAACATACTGGTAAATGTAAGTCAGGTGAGCATTGTGGCCCATGGCATGAGTTTTTTTTTTGGGGGGGGGGGGTTTGTTTTTGTTGTTTTTTGTTTTTGTTTTGTTTTTTTTTGTTTGATCTGATAATTGCTCTTAAATTTGAATACTGCATGAATATGTGTAATCATGAACAGATCAAATTCCTTCAAATGACACATACTTGCAAGTCATAAAATACTGAACATTAGGACTTACATTAAAACTTATTAATACTTCAAGATATAAATTGGTTGTTAATGACAAGATCAATGTAGTAAATTGCATACAAAGGTACGTGTATACAGATGTCTTTCAGGGCCCAGTAGTAACGGACAATGGTAACTTTGTGTTAGACTGGAAATTCTCCAATCCTTGTGATGACTGGGACAAATGTAACACCACTATTAAATTGATTCCAGGTATTGTGATTGATTAGTGTAGAAATGGGATTATATGTTTTAACTGTATTTATTCACAATATGTGTAAAATTTATACATATGTAATGAGAGCTTGAAAGATCCATGGGTTCATATTTACATGTACTATGATTTTCAAGATAATGATTAAGGATTAAGATGTGACAACACTTTTGACTATGTCTGCAGGTATATTTATCTGTGGAATTTCATACCAGCAGACTTAAAGCTGTATGCAGTTCAGTTCACCAAACCAAATTGATAATCTGTGAAATTATGACTCAGTGAAATTAAATATATCTACAGTAGTTAAAATTATATCTCATTCTCTCCTTTTTATCTGCAATATATATTCTCTCCAGATGTGGGGTGAGGTTAGGGATCTTGTAAATCTGCCACTGAAATAGCTTAAAACCACATGTATTATTATAATGAGGCCCTCTATCATGTACCTTTCATTGGTTTAATAGCCATTTATTTAATAGCTATTTATGGTGGGGCTAAGTTAATGATACACTTGTATCATATTGAAAATACACATATTTTGTCATGACTGAACAATTAGAGATAAAGGAATATTGTGTTAATAGAATAAACACTTACGGTATCTATACAAAGAAGCCACATGAACATGTCCTCTATACAGGCAATATGTATCTGTGCTAGACAATGCAAAATGTAGGCAAAGTGTGCCTACAATAGTCTATCAGTACAATGTGAACTATCTGAGCATTTCACATTGTTTGACAAATCAAGTGTCTATGATCTTTTGCTAACTGTTTGCAAATTTGAGTTTCTTTTATATGGCCGTCAAAATTTGAGAAAAATCTCAGACTTGAGTCCCAAGTTTAGACTTGAGTTTGTTTGTTTGGTTTTTTGGGGGGTTTTTTTGTTTGTTTGTTTGTTTGGTTTTTTTTTTTCAAGAAATCCAGGCCCAGAGGACATTGACTCAGAAGTATTAAGTATTTTTTTCTATTCTGACTACTTGCTTTAAATTCACAAATTTTCAATGGGATTTAAATTCAAATTCTCCATAAGAAGGCATGACCACCATACCACCACAAAAATCAAGGCCCCATAAACAAGCTCTAAATTTGACCCCAGGAAGATTCTACAATATGTTTTATTATACTCACCTGAAAAGAGGACATATTGGTTTGCACTGGTGGTATGCAAGTTGGTCAATAGAACAAGTGTTGCCTGCACAATATCTTAAGAACCATTTGCTTGACAGACATCAGACTTGTTTTACTGGCTTTCTCTAAAGATTAGGTGACCCCAATGCCTTTTGAGATTACAAAGTCAAAGGTCAATCCACTCTACACATACAATTACTATCTTGAGAATCCTTTGCTTGAAAGACAAATTTGATACATTAGTTTCCACTGTAAAGTATATGTCCCCAATTGATTTTAAGATCAAACTGGACATAGTAAGGTATTGTTTGCTCAATTTCTTAAGAAACCTTTGCTTGACAGACATCAATCTTGGTACATTTGTTGTACCTAAAGAGTAGATATCCACTATTAATTTTGATATCACATGGTCAAAGTCAAGAGTCAAACTGGATAAAATAAGATATTTCTGCTCAGTATATTTAGAACCTTTTGCTTGACTCTGAGACATCAAACTTAGTACTCTACCTAAGGAGTAGATGAATCCCATTGATTTTGAGGTCAAAGATCAAACTACTCTGGACATAGGAAGATATTGTCTGCTCAATATCCTGAGAACCCTTGCTTGACAGACATCAAACTTGGTTCACTGTACATCATAAGGAGTAGATGTCCTTTATTGGCTTTCAAGTCACAAGATGAAAGGTCATGACTCAAGTGATTGGTTATTTGGAAATGTCTGCTCAGTACTATGAGAGATCAAACTTAGTATTGTGGTTGCCTCTGACTAGTAGATAATCCATATTTTCCACTATCATTACAGACATTCTAAATTCAAAGTTGATATTTTTTCAATATTGCCACACGGAGAGCATATATGTTTCTAAAACAAAGTTTTTGGTTTTTTTTGTTCTTATATTAGGTGTGGTTGAAACAGGTCTCTTCATCAAAATGGCAAAGGTTGCTTACTTTGGAACAGCAGATGGGAAGGTGTCCAAGAGATCTGTGTGATGTGCACAACTCAAACATTATCCTAGCTGATAGACTTGGAATTAGACTTACAAGTGCTCTTTTGTCATATGATATACATTGTGTGCTATAACATTGTATCTTAAAATTTGTATAGTGTTTTAATGATATCTGTACTATCAATATTACCAATGCATTTTCATAGTGTTTAGTTAAAGATCGCAGTATTTATATTCATTTTCATTATTATTAAATTAGTATTGATATTGTTCTTGCCAGTATGTGTACATGCATCTCAGTTAATAAAGTTGCATTATCTTAGTATTGCCATTTAATCTCTTGAACAAGCATATTGGATTGTTTTTCAAAATAAAGATGTGCAGTCAGAGTAGAATTAGTTGGAAGTTGACTTGTCTAAATTTTCTTGACAAGCAAAAAATGACAATTGTCTTTCAAGAATAATGTTATTTAAAATCAGCTACAAAATCATCTTTGCAAGCCATTTGTTGGATCTGTTAAGTGAATCAGATAATGAATTTGCCTTTATTAAGTATCAAATTAACAATATCAAATAATTGAAGATATCTTTAAATATCTGAAAACATCACCAATTTTTTGATGGGTGCAAAAATTCAATTAACGATCTTTCAAATAATTAATAATATCCTCAATTTTGAATCAAATTCTTGATAGCATTAATTATTCTACTGAATTGATTCGTGTATAATTAAATTGCTCTCTTCAAATAAATTGATGACATCAACAATTGAAATGTGTGCTACGATTCAGTTGAAGAGAGCTATAATTCAATTGATGTGTACATTAATTCACTTGAGTTGTGCAATAGTTGAATTACTATTTGTGCTTTTCAATTGAATTAATGTCATATCATTAATTCAACTGATGTGTGCAGAATTATTTCAGAGAAAGCAACTAGGTATCTTCAATTCAACTTATCCACAATTGAATTAATGATCTCTTTAATCAATTGTTGCACATTTTAAAAGAATTTTTGGCACACATTAATTGATCTTTATATAAAAGCATCATAAGATATCCTCAAGTGAATTAAAGAGATCATCAAATCTTTTATTCTGAGATCCAAATTAAAAATTTGCAGGCAATTATTCCACAACATTGATGAAGATATCAATTGCATAGATGAGAGCAATTGAATTGATGCATGCATCAAATCAATTATTGCTCTCTAAATGATAATATACTACTCAAAGTTTGATAAGGATCATATAGTTCTTACATTATAAAATCAATATATGAATTGATAAGACACACAAATTTCATCATAGTGTTGGACTGACCCCTCTTGAGCCTCAAAACACAGGTTAGGTAGGGAAATGTATGCTGCAGTGATCATGAGTAGCACGTGAAGCATGGTACCCACATTATTCACATTTCTGAGTGCTTGTCGTTGATTTGAATTTGGCCATTGTCTTTACATCTGACCTCGTTTAAGTCACTGTTACTCTATGAAAATGCCTCCACAACGTCAAAGACGTCGTTTGACTATTGAAGAATTGGCCAGATGCATAGGAATGCTCGAAAATGGTGCAAGACAACGTCACGTTGCAGAGCTATTGGGTGTCAGTCAGAGCGTTGTTTGCAGAGCTTGGAACCGGTATCAAGCTCATGGTTCAGCTTCTCATCGACATGGAGGCGGCAGAGAAAGGTCCACCACGCAGCAAGATGACCGTTTTCTCTTGATTTCAGCACGACGTCATCGGTTTGCAACGGCGACTGCGCTTAGAAATGATCTTCTGAATGCAACTGGAGTTAACATTTCCACGCAAACTGTGTGTAATCGTCTTCATGAAGGTGGTCTTCGTTCCTGGAGAGCCTGTATTCGCATCCCTCTTACTCAGCGACACAGACAAGATCGTTTGAATTGGGCCAGGGCTCATGTGAATTGGAGGGTTGCTGATTGGGCCCCTGTACTTTTCACAGACGAGTCGAGGTTTTGTGTTGACTTCACAGATCGTCGTGCACGAGTGTGGAGAAGGGCAGGAGAACGATATCAGGACGCTAATGTTGCTGAACATGACAGATATGGTGGTGGGTCGTTGATGATTTGGGGAGGAATCAGTCGAGCTGGACAAACTGATCTCCATGTTCTAAGGCGAGGCACGATGACCGGAGTGCGCTACAGGGATGAAGTCCTGGATGTGTACGTGAGACCATATGCTGGTGCTGTTGGTCCTGAATTCATCCTCATGGACGATAATGCACGTCCACATCGTGCTAGGGTGGTGGACGAGTACCTGGAACGTGAGACAATTGTTCGTGTGGACTGGCCAGCTCGTTCTCCAGACCTCAACTTTATCGAGCATGTCTGGAATATGCTTCAGGTAGCGATTTCACGTCGTCCTGTACAACCAGCCACCCTCCAGGAACTTGAAAATGTTCTGATCCAAGAATGGAACAATATCTCTCTTGCGTCCATTCAAAACCTCGTTGGAAGCATGAGACGACGTTGCCAAGCTGTCACTGGAGCTAACGGAGGCCATACCCGCTATTGACACTTGTTTGTGCAGTATGAAATGGAATGTGCAGAGTTTAAACAATTCCGTGATCATGAAATTACCATGCTTTTCAGGGTACTCTCCCTTTACCTTAGGAGTATGCGATGAAATGTCATGTTTGCCAAATTTTTCTGTCACAATTTCTTGAAGTAAACATTTCTGAACATAAATCACTCTGTGTTGGTTCTCATTCACCTTTGTTGAAAGTTTTACAAGTGCTGAAAAATATGATCCTTATCAAACTTTGAGTAGTATATATAACTAATGGAAAACCCCAATTATTATTAAGTTGATGGGATTAATGACAAATCCCAGCCTGGCCTGTTGCATGTTTCTCCCTTTTACATTTGGTGCCATTGACCATCCCTGGTCTTGCAGGTGAAGGTCCTGCCAGGGACATAAGAATCTGGGTTGATGTCTTCAAGGTGTGATACTGACATTTAAGGGGGGAGGAATAGTTAAGATATCTGCATCTAAGTGGAGGATAAACATGTTAATCAATGACTGCCACAACAGATGGATTCAGACTGAGGAATAATACAGCATGCAGTGATATGATCAATTTGCAACTCAAGGGAGAAAAAAAAATGTGTATGTACTTTTAACTTGTAGCCAACATAACAACATACTTGGATATTAATTAAATCTTGCTTTTCATAATGAATAAAATTAAAATTGGTTTTTAATTAAAAGAATTTTTTTTTAAAATCTTTATATAATATTTTAAGTATTTTATAGCTATTCATAAATATCCGTCTTAATAATATGCTAGATGTGTAGGGTAACCATAACACACCCAGAAAATTCTTTGCAACAGCCCTTGTATTTGTTAAAAAATGATATTCTACTCATACATATTAGTTAGAGTACCCCGTCTTCAAAATTTAAAAGTCTGCTTATATAAATCACAAAGAATTTTTATTTTATGCAAGTAGACATTCTCCCGGAATTCTAAACAGGGTGTGGTTTTAATATTAATGTTTGAAGTTTGTATTTCCGGAATTTCTCGCAAGGCGGAAAAATAATCATCGTAAACGGAAGATTTTTTTTGGTCGTATTTTGCACATACTGTGGTATTTTTATATTATATTTTATCTGTTTTAAAGTAATCAATTGCCGTAAAAAGTATGAATCATTCTCGTTGACCAACATCATCTGCGGTTCGAGTTTACTCGGGCTTCCCTCCCTTTCCAAATCGTCTTGAAAATTGCAAATGGCGTCCATATTTAACGGACATTAAGTAGAGGTTATACGGCTTGATTTTTCAATTATTTTAAGTTGTATCGATTGAATATTACGCAGGTATTGTTTTATTAGCAAACATTTATTGGCTATAGCTCGAGTTTACTCGGTTACCACAACGTGGAAATGTCTTTATTTTTTTCTCAAAATGGCGAATGCCCAATAGTCTTTAAACAAAGACTAACGCAAAGCAACGTTAGGAACCATTGATAAATGTAAATGATATGTATATTTCCAAAGCATAATGAAAATAAAAAACATTCTCTTTTAATCCGAGATTCCTCTGTTCTTTCAAATAAATGGCATGATCTATATATATGCTCTTTAAAACTTGGAAGTTACAGTTTCACAGAATCCACACTTGCAGTTAAGGCCAATGTATTTATTTACTTACCACCAGGGGACTGTGGTCTTTAATAGAATGCCAATTAAATTTGGGGTAGCATTTTGTTTTTTGTCTTATTAGTTTTTCAATCAAAGTACTCGCTTGAATGATATGTTATTGCATATATTGTAGTGAAATACCAAGATGGATAACAGTACAAAACCTTATGTACCGCCCAATATAGAGAAAGAACCAGAATTAGTTCAGGTAAGCACAAAGAGACATGCATATGCATTACATCAATTGAAAAAATGTTGCATGATCACCGAGAAAGAGTAGACATATCAAATACAATGTATGTAATACTAATACCATATGTTGCTATAACAGTGAAAGCACTGTTGTAATTTGAATCTTTATGCTTAAATGTTTCTTCATGCAAGAGTAATATGTACTTAAGATATAAAATTGATTGCAAACCATGTTACATATATATATGTATATATATATTGGTATGACTATGGAGTAGTTGTTTAGTTGTTTATGCTTTATCAGTTGTGAAGTGGTGTATGAAAAAGCATTTTATGATATTTTTCACTTCAGTTTTAATTATAAACCTTGGTTTTCAATTAATTTCAATTCAATTTTAACTATTAGAAAAAAGTCATTGAAATCTTTCAAACTGTCCCTATATTAATAACAAGGTTTTGTCATTTTTAATTGGATGTATGTACATTAAACAGAAAAACAAAGTGTTGAGACTGTTAATCTTCCTTTAAGTTAGGCTAGGAATGGTTCACACTACAAAGTTCATGCAGTTAAACTCAAGTAATAGTGCATTACTGTGGAACATGTCCGAGTTATTTCCCTTCAGAGAACACAGAAAGGCACAACAAAACAATTTGTTTACATGCAGGAGTGGGGCAAATACCCACCACTGCATAAGTTTCTCATACAAAGTTTCAGTAAGTTTCTCATAAACATTTTCATCATCCAAATTCAACTGAGACACAAATTCAACAAATTAATCATGGAATTCTCAATATATCACATTATTTTGTTGCTCATATGTGTTGTATCTAGGATGTGCCTATTACTTGCAAATATGATATTGTTTTTATGTTTCCACTGTAGTGAAACATTCCTTTCGATATTATTTTGTATATCCTACATTTACAGATTTAAACAGAAGCCACTTTTAATACATTCTATCATTTTTCTCTCTGATTGTAGATCCACTTTGCCCCCACTTGGGCATTCAAAATTCCACTAAATCAACCTCCTTCCAAGAAGAGCTCTTATCTCAAAACTTGAGTGTTTTTGTGGATTGTGGATTATACTGTGTCATTGGGATATAATTTCATTGATACAGTTTCTGTACGTTGAAACATTGTATAAATTTTGTGTTTCATTATGGTTTGAAATTCGTGGGACACACAAAATCCAATGATTATACAGTAATTCTCATTGTGTTCACACTGGGTAAACTTAATACACTCATGAAGTAGGTCAAGTTCCCATTTTGGCACATAGTGGTTCTAAAAACATGAAGTGATAGAAAGCATAGCAGCTGAATTTTTGCTTCAAGATTAATAATGTTCCTAAGAGTTAGTTAGTATGAGTAGGACAACATTGAAATACATGCAGTTTTATAGTATCAGCTAGTGTTGCAAAATTGGACTAAAATTACTATCGATTATCCACTTGAATCATCAGCACCCAGTCGATTGTATAATCAGTAGTTTGAACTTCAGTTTCATGATGATTATGTTTTTCAAGGTGAAATCAGAGGTCAGTCTTTCCTAAATAAAATCAAGTTAAACATTTTGAATTGTGGGGAAGATTTTATACAGAGATTAATTTCAAGACACATGACATTGAACTTTACTTCATTCGCATACAACTTTTATGCACAACTTGCAAATAACAGTGTCCATATGTAGATTACTTTTGGTAGGTGGTCCTTCACCATAATTTTGACCTGGTTGTCCCAGGGTATGGAAACAAATGTACATTGTCTTCCCTAGCCATTATTATGCAAAACAGAGTTACATCCCTTGATAATATTAAAACTACTACAGGTTCCATTACCTACATTATTTCCAGAACAGTCAGTGACAATCAATGTCAGAAATTCATAATTGATTCTCATTGTGTGCTGCCTTCGCCAACAATTTTTCAATAGTCTGTAACTATCCTAACAACACTGGTATCAGCATATTGGGTAGTTTAATTCTGCCAACTCTTTGAAGTAGGTTTAAGTTAAGCCACTTAAAGCTGTTATGGTACATTAACCTACTTGTCAAAAGAAAATCGAAATAATTCATATCAGATATTTCCTAGTGGCAGTGTTATTTACTATAAATGGTTTATCTATTTACCAAAATAGACCCAAGCATACTCTAGGAAATAGCCAATCAAAAAGCTTGTAAATGTACAACATTCAGAGCAGAATTGAATCAAAACTAATAATTTGGTTCATTGTGACAACCCTAGTATGGCATATGATGAACATTTTAATACTTAAATTTCCACTTGTCAAATCTGTTTGTCAAAACTCACTAATATCGAGAAAAAATGATTAAGATATAAAGAAAATAATGATTAAGTTACTGTTATCACCTTGTATTTATATAGAGATAATGTGAGGTAATTTTATTATTAAGAAATGCTTGCAATAAACTATTCATTGATCTGTATAAATAAACTGAAGGGGGCCAACTTACAGTCTCAGAGGAAAAAACAAAACCATGTTTGGTTAATTTCTATCATAATTGATTTTTCAGGTCCAAAAGAAAATGGAGCCAACTCAAGTATTCTCTTCAATCTAATTCAGATGACTAAATCATAAAATTATGATTTTTTCAGACTTTAAAGATTCCTGCTCAAAGTCGTTTGAAGGAGGAACTTCTAAAGCCTATGCCCAACAAAACTGCCAACCCGAAGTCACCCACTCAGATTATCATCCCTTCCAAGTATGCAAGCAACAAACAGTCCACCACACGTTTGGCAGCAGGCACTAAGATCATTCTCCCAAGTAGTATTGGGAAGTCTGGCCAACCCTTACAGTTCATTGTCACCTCTCCACAGACGTCTTCACCCAAGATGATGCTGCAAGGAGGTCAGGGGCAGTCCCTTATAACAGGTGCACGTTCCATACTTCCAAACATTGGGGGAAGACCATGTAAGATAATAGTAAGTTCCCCACAACCAGCAGTTACCACAGAACCTGTCTATCATCCACAGACCACTTCAAATACAATTCAGTATATTGTTACTTCTCCTGAAGCCAGTGAGCTGAAAACTATCTCGTATGAAGAAGACAACAACAAGTATATCATAGAAAATACAGTAACTGAGAGGACAGAAGAGATTGTGGTGGAAACACAAGATGTTTTTGTTCCACAAGAGATCACCGTGGATGTGCCCACTGACACAGATGCTGCTAATTCTTTGATTGCCATTGCAGAGCAGCTTCAGCAACCCAAGGTGGAGAATTTTGTGTATATGGTAGATGATAAGGGAGACAACTCTGGCATAATAGCTGAACATGCAGTTGTTGGTGATGATATTGAACCTGCTGAGGTGGAAGTGGAGAGTATGGAAGTTCATGAGATCAGGAGTTCACCTCGCAGAGGAAAGAGTAAGTGGATGCAAATTTATTATGCATCAAATGTTACACTTCGTTTATTTTTATGCAAAGTTTAACCAAAAAAATTTAATTGTAATATTAAATGATATTTACATTCAACAGCATTTTATTCTTCCAGATTTGATATACCCCCATGATAAAAACAACCTAGACATCTATTCTTTTAATCTTTGTTTTAATATATTTATATTTTATAAAAATGAATTTTGAATATACAGAAACACAGCAGAAAAGACATACAAAAGCAGAATTCAGTGATGATGGTAGTGATCAGAGTGACAGTGATATGAAAGCACGGATATCAAACATTGGACTGGACCACTTATCCTACCTCTCCTCAAAAGCCAGAGAACAACCAATGGCCTACTCCCCACAAGCAAAAGAAAGACAGGCAGCCTTCACCTCAGATGAAAGCTCTGGTTCCGATTTTTCAGATGAGGATGATGATGAAGACTACAGAACAAGACGAATCAAAAAACCAACATACAAGGTCAAGAAACCTAGTAAAAATGTTGTATCAAAGGCTGTGAACTCTTGGATGAAGAAATTTGTCCCCAAAGTCCGTCACAGTGATGCTGAAGACAACAGTGATGACAATGAGGACTACAGTGACATAGGAGTCCCAAAGGAGCACCTGATAGCCTGCTGTGAAAGGTTTCGTAAGGTTACAGAAAGTGTTGAGGAACTGATGAGAAATAATGCCAAGACTCGCAGCTTCAGAGAGACAACCAATGCTAGTGGAGATAGAGTGTTTGAATGCTCCACTTGTCATAAACTCTTCACAATGAGGGACACCATTAAAAAACATTTGATCCGTCACACAGGTTTGTTGGGCATTCTTTGAATATTGTAAAGAAAATGTATCCAGAAGTAAAACTTTTGTGTGCAAATACATACCATATAACGGGTATTTTCTGCAGTTGCCCATTTTTGCAGATAAAAAAAATTCATAATAATTACAAATCGCAAAATAAATATACATGCATATAGGTGTAGTGCAATCACAAAAATTGGAAACACCGAATATAAGTTGCAACCATTTACTGATCAGATCACAAAAATTTCCAACCGCACAAAATACCCGTTATACAGTATATTTGTACAGTATTATCTAAATTATCCAGAATCCTGCTGGTATATTTTTCTGTCTTCTACCAGGTATTGTTAAAAATATGACTCAATGAAGAGTACTGCTAGTTTTCTGTTAATTGAAGCTTAATTCTTTAATATAGATATTTTATTTTCACAATTTGTAGGACAGAGATGTTTCCAGTGCACCAAATGCAATAAGAATTTCATGTTCAAGTATGGCCTGAAGTGCCACATGATGACTCACACAGGAAAAATGCCATGTGTCTGCACAATTTGTGGAGGAAAGTTCATTGAAAACAGCAAATTGGAGGTCCATATGAGGAGAGTTCACACATCAGAGCGTCCATTTGAGTGTGCTCAATGTGACAAGAAATATCCAACAAAGAGTGAGCTCAATAATCACATACTCAATGTGCACACAACCATTAAACCTTATCCATGTCCATTTTGTGACAAGAAGTTTTCCCATGATGCAAAGCTCAAAAGACATTTAACAGTTCACACAGGGGAGCGTCCATTCAAATGCTCATTCTGTGAAAAAGCATTTACACAGAGGGCTCACCTACAGATTCATGAGAGATGTCATACTGGTATCTTCCCCTTTGCATGTAATGGATGTGACAGAAGATTTTATGACAAGGTTTCCAGAGATAGGCATTACAGACGCATCCATGAAGTTGTAGAAAAGCTATACTGCAAGAAATGCAATGGCTACTTCAAGACAAAGACCAGTCTCACTCGTCACAAGAGGGAATGTGGAAGAGTCAAGCAGGAAACACCAGGAGAAGAGACTGATGAGGATGATGTCATTGATGATGAAGTGGAAGAGGAAGTCGTCCCTGAGCCAAAAAAGAGAGTGTCAAGGGTCACAAGGTCACCAAGGTCTAAGAAGCTTACAATCAAACTCAAGAAAGTCGGAAAGAAAACTTCTAAAGGAAAGAAAACGGACAAAAAAGTCAGTGTAGAAGCACTAGAGAAATCTGGAAAACTGTTTATAAGAAGTGAGAGGATCAAAGCCAAATCTGAAGCAGCCAAGCGAAAAAATCAGCCATCTGAACCTACTGCCAGTCCTCCAAAGAGAAAAAGGAGGTCACGCTAAGAGCTTCTCAGTACTGCAACTCAGGACATTGATAATGTACTATATTTAATATGTGATTGGTGTTTAACATGGTGTTTGTTTGGGGTTTTCTTTTTGATAAATTTTATGTGTTTAGTTATATTTTATATAATGCATTACTTACCGTTAATACAGTTGTGTAAATACCATGTATATAGCCCAGTTAATACAATTGTTGTTTTAATAGTTCCTCAGCTTATCACTGTAGTATATGTAGCATAATAAAAATGTTAAGACTCAGCCATTTTGTAGTAGTACTCAATTGCACATCATTATTTTCCTATCCACATGATGAAATCCAGATTTAACCGCATGTTAAAACTATGAAACAGTTATTGCCAGGTATTTTGTAAATAGAAGTGTATAGCATCAAGATTTTAATTGTTTGCATTATGTAGAAAATACATCTGCTTTTACTGAAGCAAATGCAACATACTACACAGATATCTTTTATAATAGGGGCAAGATAAACAGACCAGTTACTGCTTTTTATATTTATGTTGGGGTTTTTTTATATTGCTAACTATTAGTACAGATCATTAATGTTGTTTTTTTTTATCAAGAGTATTCATAAATTGTTGAAAGAAAATGTGTGTGTTTGGGAGGGTTGTTACCAATTGAAAATTACCAAAAATATATTATAGTTATATCGAACACCGATATCTCGAATACCATGGATATGTCGAAGTGATTTGGAAGTCCCGACCACTTATTCTTTAAGTATTTTATCCTCAATATCTCGAATACTTGGATATCTCAAAGTTTTTTCTCAGTCCCATCGAGTTCGAGATAACAAGGTTGGACTGTATACAATTTGCTGATCCTTTACATGCAGATCATAGGGGTACACAGAATATATTCATTTTATCAAATTATCTTCAAAATTCATTTAATGATGTAATGTTTTAATATGTCTCTCTTATTTTTTTTTATCACATGGGTATAGAAAAGGTAAATATTACAAAGATAGTGATGATTCAATCTTTAAAGATTACAAACAACACTGTAAGAAAATAATTAGTAGCTTAAAATGGGGAGGGGAAAGTAAAATATATATATATATATATATAAAACACTAGGAGATATAAATACCTGGTATTTAATAGGAAATGCATGGTTTTGAATCCACAGGCATGTATGTTGGAAGCTTTTCTCAGGGTTGCGTAGACTATTTCAATGAAACATCCATGACTGATATTCCAACAGTAACCTATATAGTTACACATGCTCAAGTTTGTACAGAGAAAGAGTTGTTTGCAAGAAGTAAAAATCTTGCAAAATTTCAAACCAAAGTTTGGAAATTTGTTTTGTGAGTATGGAAAAATAACAAGATCTGTAATAAAGTGATATTACTGGTTAATTTCCATAATAAAAACTAAGCAAATAGAATTCCTTTGAAAATTGCAATGAATATATTTATTTTGTTAGATTTAACTGTGTGGATTTATTCTTCACATTATACTTGTTTGGTTTTTTTTTGTTGGTTTTTTTTTACATCCTGAATAATAGATAGCTTCAGTCAGGGGTGTGCAATTACCATTGCCAGACGTCCGGGGCTACTGGGGTTAGAATTTGGGCAAGCAAAAATCAATGCTGTGTTAGCACATATGGCTAGTAAATCTAAAGCGAAAGTAAATGCATTATTCATTGTACAACTGTCAATATTACGTTGACTGACTTTAGATATGAATTAATTCATTGCTGAGTCGAGATCCTCAATTCATATTAACATATATGCATTGTGCATTGATGGCAATTGTCAGTTTAATGAGGAAATCGAGAGATGTCCATGTTTCCAAGGGTTCATGTTTTGCTTTGTCCTCGGTATTTTATTCTTTATAGGATTTTTCGTCATTGTTAATTATCTTTACCTTTTTCTTTACACTTAATTAAGAATGGATTAATTCAGTTGTGGAGTACCTTATGAATTCACTGTGACTTGTCAATTTTCTATTGAACTTGTTGATGTGATATACATGTATACCAAACAGTTGATTTTGATAATGTGCATTTCCCAGTACATGTAGTGATTTTGAAACAGACACACACATATATTGCAAAGGATTGATTTATTACATTAATGGAGGACAATGTCGGGAAAAAAAATGTGCATGATTTTAGTATTGTGGATAGAAAATGATGGCTTTTAAAATTAAATTTTTTGATATATAGTGTATAAAACCTGCCATTACTTTTCATGTTGAAACCTAGACTTTGGTAAACAATATGTTTAATCTCACTTAGAGGAACCTAACACAGCTCTCTTTTTCTGTTTATTGATGAACTATTGATGTGTAAATATGCTATATAATGCATTTTATTCAATGTGAATAAAGTTTAAAAAACGTGTTTTAGTTTTTTGTAATATTGTGAATTAATCAAATAAGTATTCATTTTTAATTTAATTTTATTGAAAGTTGAGTATATCCCGGTTACACAGTGGATCTGTATTTGGAATAGGAAGGAAAACTTGATGGGAATATCTTGGTAATAAGAAATAATTTGTTGTTCCCATTATGGAATAATTAGGTGGAATAATTTTTTTTTCTTTCAGAATAAGAAATTGAATATTAAGCCATCCCTATCAAAGCATGCTTATGTTTACATCAGATCTGAAATAATGTGGCAGTTGTGCCCATTAGACATAAAGATATCAATTGAATTAATGCACACACCAAAGCCATTATTGCTTTCATCAATTGAAATAATGCGCGCTTCAAGAAAGCTCTTTCATCAATTCAGTTGATGAGAGCATAAATGTGGTGGAAATATTGCTCTTAAAAATTAATTTAGAGCTCGAGAAATGGTTTTATATCTCTTTTTGTATAAGGAATTGATGCACGCACCAATTCTTTAAAGAGAGCAACAATTCAATTAAAGCTAAAAGAACTATTGCGCACATCACATGAGTTATTGGTATCATTAACTCAGTTGATGATTACACTTTAATAGTTTCATATGGTCACTCCAACAGCCAGCATCCACCCCATAGGTGCTGTTGACATGAGCAGCCGTTTACTCAATATATAACAGACTTTCATATGAAATCCATGTTACGTGTGTTATTGAGTGTGGAGAGAATCTGAGATTGGAATTTCAGTCATGTCAGACTACCAGGAGAGGGGGTGGGGTGGCCCTTTAGTTCTAGTAAATCTTCTTTAAAATTAAGATTAAAAATTTTACAAGATATGTTTTTGCTTCTCTGTTTGCATAAATAAATGCTTGGCATTAATGATGAAAGGTATGCTTTTGAAGATATCACTCTAGCATGAATCCATGGAACATTTCTACAAGCTGCATTTCTGTATGTGTTGTAGTATTTATTGCACAACTATAGATAGGCAATTACTGACTTGTTAATTGGTATTTTGAAGAATTATCAATCTGAGAAACATGATTGATATTTATGGAGCGCCAAATTAATATAAACTCAAATAATCAAAGATATCTTTAATTATTTGCAGATATCAATTAATTTGATGTACGCAATAATTCAAAAAGATCTCTTCAAATAATTAATGATATCTTCAATTCTGAATTATTGCGAACATTAATTGAATTGATGATAGCTTCAATTATTCTGCTGAACTGATGCATGCTACAATTGAATTTTTCCCCCTTCAAATGAACAATTGATTCGACTGAAAAGAGCAATAATTCAATTAATGCGGCAGTAATTGAATTATTGCTCTCTTCAACTGAGTTAATGATACCAATAACTCATGTGATGTGCGCAATAGTTCTTTTAGCTTTAATTGAATTGTTGCTCTCTTTAAAGAATTGGTGCGTGCATCAATTCCTTATACAAAAAGAGATATAAAACCATTTCTCGAGCTCTAAATTAATTTTTAAGAGCAATATTTCCACCACATTTATGCTCTCATCAACTGAATTGATGAAAGAGCTTTCTTGAAGCGCGCATTATTTCAATTAATGAAAGCAATAATGGCTTTGGTGTGTGCATTAATTCAATTGATATCTTTATGTTAATTTGGCTATCCATAACCGTGGGCAAGACAAAAGTCGGTGCTTGTTAGGTCACCTGAGTATGTTCAGTTGACCTTTGTCCACGGTCGCCTACCATGTATTAACATTTGGAACTTAATATTATGCGATTTGAAGATCTTTACCGAGGAACATCTAGCAAACAAACAATATATAATCATGGTGAGGAAGGATACATTTTCCAAATTATGAAATGTAGGTTCCTGGGTCAGGGGTTCTGGTGGTAGGGCTCAATGGCTTTATGACTCGGACATATATAGCTAGAATGTGTTATTTCTGGCATAATACCGTTATTTGCACCGCGGTGCAAATTAGTTTTTAGGTGTATTCCGTGATTACTTCTTTTTTTTTTTTTTAATTTATTTTTTTCTTTGTTTTGTTTTCTTTTGTTTGTTTTTTTATCACTCCACCTCCTCCACCAAGTGAACATCAAACAACAATCCGAACACATGATGACGGGAAAATTTTCAAAATAGTCACAGAGGTAGGACAAGGATGAATACCTTATAGTGTAGTAGGATCGAACTTGTCAACCCGTTAATTTAGTACTTCGCGCTGTGTAATATTTCATGAAA